>VIAB01005301.1:9742-50892 GCA_009801035.1 Oophaga pumilio | reverse complement strand
ACAGTCCCGATTCTGACCCTCCCGCCCGCTGTCCCGCTCGGGACGCTTTGTTCCCCGCAGTGAGAGAAGCTGCCATGCCCCCAAGCACACCATCCTCGCCCTCCCAGCTCTCCACTTCACCTTCTTACAGCAGAGCAATGACATTGCTGGCTGTCCTCATCTGTGAGCACAGGACCTGTGATGAGGTCAGAGGAGGGGAGGAGTTAGGTGTCACATGATCAGGCTCCTCGGTATGTGTGCAGGACTCTGCTGTGCTGGTTGTCATGGTGCTGGATGAGGGTAAGTTTATGTGTGGGGTCAGGAGGGGTTTACAGTGTTGATGTAGCAGTGCTGTATTGTGTATGTAGCGTAGCCGTGTGTGTACGAGGTGGATGTAGCAGTGCTGTAGTGTGTACGAGGTTTACGGAGCGGAGACGTGTGTACAAGGTGGATGTAGCAGTGCTGTGTGTGTGTGTACACACGAAACGGAGCCCTGTGTGTACGGAGCTGAACCGCTCAGCTCTGTACACACAGGGCTCCGTGTGTGTACGGAGTGGAGCCTTGTGTGTATGTAGCGGAGCCGCGTGTGTACGAGGTATATGGTGTGTACGAGGTATATGGTGCAAAGCCGCATATGTACAAGGTTTACGGAGTGGAGTCATGTGTGTACAGAGCGTGGCTGTGTGTGTACAAGGTGTACGGAGTGAAGCCATGTGTGTGTTCTGAGTGGAGCCGTGTGTGCGCGCACGAGGTGGACGGAGCTGAGCCGTGTGTGTACGAGGCATACTTTTTCTTTCTTTCTTTCCCCTCTTTCTTTCTCTGTTCTTTCTTTCCCCTCTTTCCTTCTCTCTGTTCTTTCTTTCCCCTCTTTCTTTCTCTCTGTTCTTTCTTTCCCCTCTTTCTTTCTCTCTGTTCTTTCTTTCCCCTCTTTCTTTCTCTCTCTGTTCTTTCTTTCCCCTCTTTCTTTCTCTCTCTGTTCTTTCTTTCCCCTCTTTCTTTCTCCCTCCCTCTCTGTTCTTTCTTTCTCCTCTCTTTCTCCGTCTGTTCTTTCTTTCCCCTTTCTTTTTATTCTTTCTTTGTTCTTTTTTTTCTGTCCCATCTTTCTCTCTGTTCTTTCTTTCTCTCTGTTTTCTTTTTTCTCTCTGTTCTTTCTTTCTCTTACTCAGTGCCAGTGTGCCCACAGTACCAGCCACTGTGCCCTCAGTACCAGTCAGTGTAATCATCAGTGCTAAATGGGACATGGGTGTGACTTTGTGAAATGGGTGTGGTCGAGGTGTGGCCTAAAATTTGCCGTGGCGCGCCTCCGCCTTTATCCCTCTTTCCTGTCTTCAAAAGGTGGGAGGTATGCCACAGCTCACCGCTCTGCAGCCTCTAAGCAGCAGCCCTTGGTCACCATCTGCTCCAGCGTTTTTCATCACCTGCAGCCTCACAGCAGCAGCTCCTCTCATTAGATTGCTCTCGGCCAGGATCCAGGTCTGTAAGCTCTGTCACTGGGGGGTTGGATCTCATCCCTGGCAGATCCCCACTGGCTTATAGCTTCTCTAAGTCTGTCTTTCCCTAGGGAGCCTCTCTGCCTTCTTCCTGTCATTGTTGTACACTTTGCATTCTCGTCCTTCTACAAGAAGTTTCCCTCTGGTCAGACCTCATCCCTCTGCCTTAATTGCAAACAATCTAAAATGTCTTCCCAGGAGCCCCCCACTACTCGCAGCGAGAGCGTGCCCCCTCCTGAGTGGGTGACATCTGTCTGTCAGCTGACCTAACCAAGGTATCTCACACTTTGGTCTCGGTATTGGAACAACTTCCTAATAATGAACCTGCTAGCAGGTCTCAGCTACCCCCCTCTGAGGCATCGGACATTAATCCCTCGCATACCCAGAGGGTTTCCCCTCAGAAAATCCAGATCTACAAGAAAGCGTGCCCGCATTATCTAGCCGTACAGCTCATCTTCATCACGGCCTTCCAGGGCGCCAGTCTCCCCTCAGTCAGATGCGCTAGAGTCAGACCCCCGTTCTGAGTCAGATTCTGATCTGGACTCGGCACAGGTCTCCAAACTGCGTGACACAGTGAATAGCTTGATTGTTGCTGTTAATGAGACTCTTGATATTAAAGACTCTGAGTTACCTCCCTCTTATCAGACTGTGTCTTTCAGGAAAACAAAGCGCCGTACCCGTGTCTTTGCCAACCACGACGAGTTCAACAGGACCTTCGCGATGGAATGGCAACACCTAGACAAGAAAACGCATGGCAGTCTTGTATCCTTTTCAGCCTGACCTGCTTAGCAAGTGGGCAGCGTCTCCTTCGGTGGATCCTCCGTTCTCCCGGCTGGCAACCAAGACTATACTCCCTCTGACAGTTCCTCGCTAAAGGAACCCTCTGACAGACATAGTTTCTGGCTAAGTCCGCCTTCGAGGCCGCGGGCTCTTCCCTCTGCCCCTCCTTCGCCACCACTTGGGTGGCTAAGGCAGGTTCCGCACGGGCAAAGCACCTCCGCCGGGGTGTCGGTCGACGACCTAGCCGATCTGGCGGACCAGATCGATCACGCGGGAAAATCTCGTGTCCTCGTCTCTAGATGCAGCCACCTGCTCAGCCATAGCTGCTGGCAACATCGCCGCGATCCGCAGAGTTCTGTGGCTTAAAGCCTGGAACACTGACTCTGCATTGAAGAAGTCCCTCACGGGCCTTCTCATCCACGGTTCTTGCTTATTTGGAGAAGAGCTGGACAAGATAATCTCCAACGCTACGCGAGGGAAGTTACACTTTTACCACAGCAGAGGATCAAGCGCACGCCATGTCGCACTGCTTCTTTTCGGTCCTTTCGGAGGTTTCAACCACAGAGCAACCCGCGACAAGACAGATCCCCAATGCCTCAACAAAGGAAAAGACCCTCCTTTATGTCAGCCCCTACCTGGCGCTCAAGAGCTACCCAACGCCAGCCCACCAGGTCTGGCTCCAACAGGTTTTCGTCTGCATGACTGGGTGCCCCCACCTGGGAATCCTCTCAAGGTGGGTGGTCGGCGCCTTCAGTTTTGGGACGAGTGGCTGTCTGTAGTCAACGATGCCTGGGTACGAGACGTCGTCTCCTACGGTTACAAAATAGAGTTTTCTTCTCTCCCTCGATCTCGTTTTTTCGAGTCCCGTTCTCCAAGAGATACCTCCCTCATTCCGGGGTTTTTCAAGGCCATCGACTCCCTCCTCGAAGCCGGCGTCATCGTTTACGTTCCCATACAGGAGCGCTTTTCAGGTTTTTATTCCAACCTGTTTGTGGTTCTGAAGAAATACGGCTCTGTTCGTCCCATTCTGGACCTCAAGCTCCTGAACCGATATGTACACCTGCGCCACTTCGAGATGGAGTCCCTTCGTTCCGTGATAGCCTGCTTGGAACCAGGGGAGTTCCTCTGTTCGGTGGACATCCAAGATGCCTACTTACACATTCCCATCTTTCCTCCACACCAGAGGTTCCTTTGTTTTTTCCATTTCAGGGGGTCCACTTCCAATTCACGTCACTGCCGTTCGGCCTAGCTACCGCCCGCCCCCCCCCCGTGTTTTTACCAAGGTGATGGAGATGGCTATTCTACGCAGCCGAGGCATTCTCGTCATTCTTTACTTAGACGACATCCTCATCAAAGCCACATCCCCGCGGCATGTCAGGAGAGCCTCCAGATCACCCTGGACACTCTTCGACACGGCTCAAGCAAAGATTTTCCTACGCAAGGACAAATTCCTGGCTCTCATACGAGGCGTTCGATCTCTGAGAGGGTGCTCACCCCTCTCGCTCCGTTTCTGCATGAGTGTGCTAGGCAAAATGGTTGCCTCAATGGAAGCATTTCCATTTGCTCAATTTCTCACTCGCCCTCTCCAACTCTTCCTTCTGGCGAGATGGAACAAGTCAATTTGTTCCCTGGATTGGGTGGTCTCTATTCCACCGCGGCTAAAACAGTCCCTAAAATGGTGGGAGCACTCCCAGTCGATCCGTCTCGGGAGGTCCTTCCTACCCATTAATTGGAAAATAATCGCAACGGATGCCAGCCTTCTCGGCTGGGGAGCAGTCTTCAAGGATCTGACGGTCCTGGGCCGGTGGTCAGCTCGGGAATCGGCTCTCCCATCTACATTCTGGAACTCCAAGCAGTATTCCTTTCCCTGGTACATTGGCAGGATCTTCTTCAGGGATACCCGATTCGGGTTCAGACCGACAACGCCACAGCAGTGGCGTACATCAACCACCAAGGGGGGACTCTGAGTCGGGCAGTAATGTCGGAGGTCGCTCTGATCCTGTCTTGGGCCGAGCAGAACGTTCCAGTGATTTCCGCGGTGCACATTCCAGGGGTAGAGAACTGGGCGGCAGATTTTCTCAGCAGAGAAGGGATGGCCGCAGGCGAATGGTCTCTGCACCAGTCAGTCTTCAACAAAATTTGTCTCAGATTGGGGACTCCAGACGTCGACCTAATGGCGTCCAGGCTCAACCACTAGGTTCCACAGTTTGTGTCCAGATCTCTCGACCCGCTGGCGATCTGTTTCGATGCCCTAACAATATCTTGGGCACAGTTCTCCCTTCCGTACCTATTCCCTCCTCTGCCGCTACTTCCTAGAGTAGTCAAAAAGATAAAAGCGGAAGGAATTCCCGTAATTCTCATCGCCCAAGATTGACCTCAGAGACCCTGGTATGCAGTGCTAGTCAACCTCGCAGTGGAGACTCCCGGATCGCCCAAACCTTTTGCCGCAGGGGCCCCTCTTCCACCAGAGTTCTCAATCGCTCAGTTTAACGGCATGGCTGTTGAAGCCGCAGTGCTGAAATCAGCTGGGTTTTCCAACCAGGTCATTCAAACCATGATCAAGGCTAGGAAGCCCTCATCGTCCAAGATTTACCACCGAACATGGAAAGCATATTTCTGCTGGTGTGAGGTTCACCAAATCTCTCTAATGTTGTTTCACCTACCATCCATCTTGTCTTTTCTGCAATCGGGCTTGGAATCAGGTCTGTCTCATAGTTCCATTAAGGGACAGATTTCGGCTCTCGGTTCTATTCCAAAAGAACTTAGCAGTTCGCCGACCACTTAAAACTTTCATTCAGGGAGTAGCCCACTCCGTTCCTCCCTACCATCCACCAGTGGATCTCTGGGATCCCTTAATTTGGTACTTGATGTTTTACAAAAGTCTCCGTTCGAACCATTGCGTGAGGTCTTTCACATTCCTCTCCTGGAAGATCGCTTTCCTGGTCGCGATCACCTCAATCAGGCATGTTTCTGAGTTGGCGGCGCTCTCTTGTCGTACTCCTTATCTGATTCTTCACCAGGATAAGGTTTTTCTGCGTCCGGTTCCATCCTTTCTCCCCAAGGTGGTTTCCGGCTTTCATCTGAATGAGGACATTGCGCTTCTGTCCTTTTGTCCGTCTCATCTCCGAGAGCGGTCGCTGCACAGACTGGATCTTGTAAGGGCCCTACAAGTTTATCCAGAACTGAGCCTTTTCGACGCTCAGATTCTTTGTTCATTATCCCTGAGGTTCCTCAAAGGGGTCTTCCTGCGTCCCGCTCTATCATTGCTCGATGGATCCGTTCCACCGTTTTGGAAGCTTACCGTCTAAGAGGCAGAGTACAGCCTCTAAGGATTACCGCACACTCAGCGTTCGGTGGGAGCCTCCTGGGCAGTTCGTCATCAGGCATCGGCCTCGCAGCTCTGCAAAGCTGCTACATGGGCCTCCATTCATACTTTCACCAAATTCTATAAGGTTCATACTCATGCTTCGTCAGTCGCGAACCTTGGAAGAAAGGTCCTGCAAGCCGCAGTGGCCTGAGCTCTGACTTGAGGGCATTCTTCTTCCCACCCTTGGGACTGCTTTTGGACGTCCCATGGTTTCCTGCGTCCCCCCCCCAATGAAGCGACGGAGAAAACTAGAATTTGGGTACTCACCGTAAAATCTGTTTCTCTGAGCCTTCATTGGGAGACACAGCACCCGCCCTTGTTTTTACTGTCTATTACGTTTATCCGATTCTACTAGTATCTATTTGTTCATTCTGTTGCGCTCTCTGCTTCTCCTACTGCTTTCTCACTTACTGAATAGCTTTCTGCCAGTTGGTGGGTATATACTGCTGGGGAGGAGCTAACCATTTTTTTGCATAGTGTCAACCTCCTTGTGGCAGCAGCATACACCCATGGTTTCCTGTGTCCCCCAATGAAGGCTCCGAGAAACAGATTTTACGGCGAGTACCCAAATTCTAGTTTTATCTTGCGGAGACGCTCTGTCTCTGCAAGATAAATAACCCTGGCTATGGATAGGATGCGGTGATTCCGCATGTGTTCAATGAACACATGCGGAATCACCGTGCGTACAAAAGGGGGGAGCGCTTTGGGCGGAGCGGAATATCCGCTGTGTCCAAAGCGCTGGGAATCCGGCACGTGGAAACATATCCTAAGTGTCAAAGTTCATCTTGGGCCTTTCGGTATTGCAAAAAAGATTGCTGAAGAAATAATGATAAAGGTTAAAAAATTTGTCGTCATAAAACTAAATTCATTAAAATTGGGAAAAATCAAGAGAAATGTGCATTTGTCAACTGTGGTGATTACTATAATTTATAATGTGGTGTAAAAATATCTGTGTGCATGAAAGACTAGAACTCACAGAGTCACGTTTCCACAGGATGAGTGAGTGACATGATGTTGAAGGCGCAAGAAGACTGAACCCGAGGGGATAAGAGATGAAGAGCCGAAATAAAATTGTAGTGATTAAAATTATTTGCATGTATTTATTCTCACATTAAATATGTGAAAATATATTATAAAAAAAAATAAAATCAAGGAGCACAATATACTAAAAGGCAATCCGTAGAAATCGCTGCTGACATAGCGTGGGAAAAGAAATCTGATATTTTTACACTATTTTTAATTAAATGAATCACCACAGTAGATAAACACCATTATCTTTATTTTTGACACTTTAATGCATTTTATGATTTATATGCAATGATATTTTTTCTTTTTTACCATTATTTCCCTAATCTTTTTTGTAATACCGAAATGCCCAAGATGAACTTTAACACATCATTTGACTTTCTTTTGGCACCACACCACACATTTTTTTTTTATGTCCTGAAGTATTGTACTTCAAAATGCGTAGCTGAAATAAACTGCACATTATCCTAGTGTGTATCTGGATTTACCATATACCAGCAGCGTGGATTTTTCCACTTTTTGCCTCCCACAAAATTCTACCTTGTCTCTGGACCCATGGACCTGCTGCAGCTGGGATTACATACTCCTTCAAATGTTGTGTGATCACATCAGGTTGGCATAACCTTTTTTTATCCACTTGAACCGGATAAGACACTATTGTCTTTCTCTCTTCCTTAGTATTTCTTCATGGTAAAATGTAGTAGGCCATGCTTTCCTTCAAAATGGAAAATTAAACAATGTGCCGATGCCTCAATGTATTCCAAAAACCTTGATTTGGCCATGGAGAGCCTAATCGAAGATACGGTATATGTAAGTGAATACCTCCAGACGTAGAGAGTGAACGCAGCCATTCAGCACAGGTTCTTTGGCCTCTGAATGTGAGCAAGAATGCTTTCATTCACCGTTGGTAAGGAGAAAACCTGGCAATGATGAGAAACCAACCCAAAGGAGGAGACCCTGGTCCTTGACTATATTTTCTAGGTTTACTTTGTATAAAATATTTTATTTCAATGTGTGTTTTTTGTTTAAATTAACTTTTTTCTATTTTTCCCATCTTTCCTTAGGCTACGGGCCGTAGTTTTGAAGATTTTGATGGACAGGTAGGACATTGTCTCTGCTGTTTTGGAAAACTGGGTGATATGTATAAGACTTCAATCCATCATCGTAGTTTACATCAATATTTGTGGGCTGGATGTGATTAAATTGTTTATTACGCTGGAAAGTAACTAGAATATATTCTGGTTAGTTAATTTTTTTTACTTATTTATTTATTTATTTTTTAGGGGTGAGCAGCACACGTGTTTTCATGAATGCCAGGTGCTCAGACATGAATACTCCCCTAAGTATCTCACTGTCAATTTGCTCATAGTTGTCTGTGACATGTGCCCACACTTGGATGCCTTTTGTGTATGCCTCCAAGTCTGTCTAGGGAATCCTGTGATGTCATTGACATCTTGTTACCTAGCAACCGCCTGAACGCAGGAGCGACGTCTTCTGAATTTGGCAATATGGCACTTAATGTGAGCACTGTGTTCAGGGTTTTTCAGTGACTGAAAGTGTATCCTGATCCTGACACTAATACTTTGTGCCGGGATTTATGTGCCATCTTTGATGGCACAGTGTGCTTCCTCACCCACAGAAAGCCGTTGGCATCTCATGTGAAGTAAGCAGGATGATGTTGAAACAGAACCAATGAGCTTCAAGGGTTAATCTGATCTACACTTTCAGTGGGAAAAATAAGTATTTGATACACTGCCAATTTTACACATTTTCTCACCTACAAAGAATAGAGGTTTGTAATTTTTTATTGTAGGTACAATTCAATTGTAAGAAACAATCTTACAAATTATACAATGTTGTGTTTTTGTTTTGTTTTTTAAATAAATTGGATTTTATTGCATGAATTAAGTATTTGATCACCTACCAACAAGCAAGAATTCTGACTCATACCTGTTGGCTTTTCTTTAAGAAGCCCTCCTACTCTGCACTCATTACCTGTATTAATTGCACCTGTTTGAATTTGTTACGTGTAAAAGACCTGTCGACACTCAAACACGGACATCCCCACCATGGTCAAGATCAAAGGGCTGTCTAAGGACAACTTTGTAGACCTGCACAGGGCTGGGATGGGCAACAGGACAATAGGCAAGCGGCTTGGTGAGAAGGCAACAACTGTTGGCACAATTATTTAGAAAATGGAAGAAACCTAAAATGACTGTCAAACTTCCATGCGATATGTTGCCTCGTGAGGTAAGGATGATTCTGAGAGAGGTCAGGAATCTGCCCAGAACTACACTGGAGGACCTTGTGAATGACTACTTGAAGAGAGCTGGGACCAAAGTCTCCAACATTACAGTTGGTAATACACTACGCTGTCAAGGATTATATTCCTGCAGGGCACGCAAGGTCCCCTGCTCACGCCAGCACAAGTGCAGGCCTGTTTGAAGTTCACCAATGGCCATCTGAATGATCCAGTCCAGAGGAAGCATGTGAAAAGGTCATGTGGCTAGATGAGAACAAAATAGAACTTTTTGTGATCTTCTGAACACTGCGAGTGGAGTTGAAGTACAACCCCATGAACAGCGTACCAACCGTAAAGCATGGCGAGGCGAAAACGTCATATTTTGCAGTCGTCCTGTTCCCTTTGTAGACAATTGTCTCCACTGTATTAAAGGGAGGATAATTGGGATCATGTACCATGACATTTTGGCCAACAACCTCCTTCCCTCATTAACTACATAAAAGGTGGTCCATGGCTGAGTCTTCAGTATGACAATGACTCGAAACGCATACCCAGGGCAACGAAGGAGTGGCTCCATATGAGGCATTTCAAGGTCCTGTGGAGTGGCCTAGTGACTAGTAGAGTTGAGCAAATTTGTTTGGATTTGGTCGCCGACTCTGAATTTGCAATATTGGTTACCTATTCATGCCGAATGTATGTTTGATGATTGATTCCGAACATATTCGGTAATGTCTACTCCCATTGACTCTAATGACATTAGACTGTGTTGACGAATATTGCAAAAACAATATTCGCTGCCAATCCTATTCGGAACCAAATCCAAACAAATTCGCTCAACTCTACTAGCGAGTGTCTAGACCTGAACCCAATAGATAATCTTTGGAGGGAGGTGAAACTCTCTATTTCCCAGAGATGTCTCTGAAAGACCTGGAGAAGATCTGTATGGAGGAGTGGGCCAAAATCCCTGCTGCAGTGTTTGCAATAACAGAGGTCAGATGTTTCCTGTAGTTCTTGACCAAGTTTGCAAACACAGGTTTCTGTACCAAATAAGTTTTGTTTTTCCACTGTATGAAGTATTTTTCATGCAATAAAACGCTAATGATGTAAAAATCATACAGTGTTTTTTTTTTTTTTGTTGGCTCTCAGTTGGTGTGTAAAATACATATTTTCCCCACTGTAGCTCCCAAGCCCACACCTCATATCAACAATCTATTGATCCAAAGAGCAGGCTGGCTGGTACCTGTACACATTTGGTAGAAAAGGTAGCAGTCACAATCCTGAGCTACATGAGGCTGCACTCCACATGGTAAGCCTTGTTAGCTAGTAAATCAGTGGATCAAGGCTTTGGCATACTGTGGTCCTAGATCTGATGCCATCTTTACTGTCCCCTTTCATTTAGGATAAAATAGAAGGCATCTGGCAGAGAATACCTGCTGTCCACATGATTACCATATTTTTCAGACTATGAGATGAACTTTTTCCTCCAAAAAATGGGGGGGTCTTATAGTCCGGATGTACCTGCTGTGGATGGGGAGTTGGGGAGCAGGAGCAGCAGGTCACAGCTGCAGCAGCTGCCTCCTAAGGCCTCTTTCACACTTCCGTTGTGTGACGTCCGCCCAAGCGTGAAAATGGTGGATCCGTCAGAAAAGTTAAAAAACGGATGCAAAACTGGTCTGTTTTCTGACGGATCCGCCAAGAAGATTTCAATGAGAGAGAGAGAGATGGCGGATCCGTTTTTTTTCACATTTTGACGGATTTTGACTGATGTCGCACGACTTAAGTGTGAAAGAGGCCTAACTCCTGTGCTCACTGCTAAAGAGAAATTAATATTTACTGCATTCCACTCCCATAGGAGTGGAGAGCCGTGAATATTAATTTCTCCTCAATAGCGGACACACTATTGGCCTCAGCCCACCTGTAGCTGCCGGGCGATCATGTGTGCCCACTAAGGGAATGAATATACACTGCCCTCCAGTCCCATAGGTTTGGAGAGCAGCGAATATTCATTGAGCTTTAATGGCAGGCACAGGAGCAGCAGCCGCTGACTCCTGCAGCTACCAGGCAATCAGGCGTGCCTGCAGTTAAATAGAATATGCACTGCTCCACACGCACATAGTCCCAGCATGGCGAGCAGTGAGTATTCCCGCAGCTGTCCTCTGCTTGTAGGCAGCGCATGACATCACTGCTTGCAAGCATAAATCGGCTGTTGGCATCGGAACAGGAAGCTGCGAGGGAGCGCAGGAAGGAAAGTAGAATGTGTTTTTTGTTTTTTTTTGTGTTTTTTGTTTTTTTATGGGGGGCTGGGGGTCAGGCTAGCGATGGGGTGGGGCGTCCTTGTGTACCTGGATTGGGGAGATGTTGTATATATTAGATCTCAATATCAGGATAGAGGATATTGGTACAGAATTGACCATGGTTTTTTGTTTCAATATATCTTTTCCTCTAATTTCCTCTTCCTCTAAAATCTAAGTGTGTCTTATAGTCTGAAAAATACAGTACATACAATCCATTCATCCTATTTATCAGAAAGTCTCAGCTTTAGGAGTTCAAGAGATTTAAAGTATGGACTGAAAAAAACACTAAAGCTTAGTCATGGGGCCCCTTATTCATCATTCTTTAGTGTGTTTTTTGCAAGGGTTGCACTAATCTTAGGCTAGGTTCACATTATCGTTTGTGTGTGCAGCGTATCATATGTATGCCAAAACGCATGCTAACACAGTGTTTTTTATTCGCATCAGCTTGCACATGACACAAAAAAAAACGCTGTGTGCATGCGCTTGCAATATTTATGCGCATGCTTTCAATATTTCCAGGTGCTGTAATCAGTTCCTGGACATGCGTAGTCTGAAGTCCGCATATGCATCGAACACATCCATGCGCATGTCCTTGCGTACCAATGCGTTCCCATAGACAGTAATGCGTTGTTTTGATGCACTCATGCGCATGACTGCGCATATTTGACGGATTTTTGACGCTTCAAAAAATGCAACATGTTGTGTTCACTGGACACCGCGAAACGACGCATGCAAAAGCATGTCCCTGAGTACCCAATGTTAAAGATATGTACGCATGCGGATCTATGCGTATCAAACGCTGCGCACAGATGTGCAAATGTGAAACCAGCCTTACAGCTTTTGCAAGATTTCTAAGTCTTTATTCAATCCTCATTGTTTGGGTTGGTGTCAATGTGCTTCTGGTCTTTATCCAAATGTTACCGGCAAACTTGTCATTTTGGGAAATTTCCGATTGCAACGCGTGTATGTGTATTTCTCAAAAAGCCAATTTGCCAGGAATATTTTGTATAATAAAGACCATGAGCACATTGATATGTAAACCCCCAAAATAATATTGAATAAAGGCTTTAGAAATCTTGCAGAAGCTTTAAGAAATTGGCGTAAAACCACAAACCAAACTACTTTGCAAAAAAACCCTAAAAGAATGATGAACAAAAGGGGGCCTCTGACTGAATTTTAGAGTGTTTTTTGTTTTTTCTTCTAGTCCACACTTGAAATCTCACACCTAAAGCTGAGACTTTCTGTAGTACATCTGGTAATTAGGATGAATGGGTTGTATGTAGTCTTGTGGACAGCAGGTATTGTCTGGCTGTGTATTCTGTGCCAGATGCCTTTTTAGATTTAGTCCTAAATGACAGGACAGAGATGGCATCAGTCCGCTGTGCTGGGAGTTGGAGATGCACAGAAGAGACCACATACAGCAGGCGATTGAGGGTTCTTACCGCACCCATGGGTCTGTGCCATAAGCTATGGATAATGCCGCATGTTTGTCTCCAGTCACCCATCATCCTTATTACAAGTTGTAATCCACTTAGTCAGCCACTAATCCACTCTGCTCGTACATTGCTGATGCGTTTTTGGACATCTTGCTGTTCCTGGCACTCATCTACTTTACCTATGGCGTACTTGGATGTAGATCGCATAGAATTTTCCCTGGTTCCATTGGTAAGGTCAGGATTTGATATCTCCAGTTGTGGTGATGAGGATTTCCTATATGGAACAGTCCGTGTAGACTGCGATTGGTAATGCTTTTATATTTGCATACATTGAGGAGTAGGTGTAACTACAGCCCCTGTCATTGGTCATTAACCCTTTGTTCTCTATATACAGTGCACATGTTGCCTGTTTCAGACATACATTTTCTGGGTTTTATGTAGGAACATGACATTGAGACTGCTTATGGTGTGTTGCATGTCACCATGAGGGGCACCCCAAGAGCCAAGAAACCAGTGATTCTTACCTACCATGACATTGGCCTGAACCGTGAGTATCTCAGCTTTTATGTTCTGTTTACATATATAGGATGACAGATTATGCACAGTCATCTGTGTCCTTATGTGACACGGCCGCAAAGCAGTGTGCTATGTTGTGTGCAGACAAAGTCACCATAACGTTAACATGCAGGGGGGGCTCTAATCGCTTGTCATTGGTGAAAGGTACCAGGGCCCCATCCCCTGAGCATTCAATTGTGGGAACCTAATGGGTTGACATGGCATCCTGAAGCCTGCTAAAGGCCCTTGTGGGTTGACTTCATAGTTCTTTTCAATATATACTGCTCTGCTGTGGTATTGTAGTTTTTGTAGTACAAACGATCAAATAGAAGTCTCCCTACTCAAGAGTAAAGATTTCAATCCTCCCTTATTACCATTTAAAAAATATATATGATGGGATGTTTATGGATGTGGTTATCATTCTATGAAATTATTTTAACTATACATTAAACTGTGAAAATAAGAACTGAGTGTTTGTTTTTTTTTGTCTGTCTAATTTTGGTATATAAAATGATTGAATTACCTACAAAAAAATTCAGTAAATTTAAAAGTATAGTAATCTGAGATAAAAAAAAAAAATCAAGCAATTCATTTTTTTCCATTGTAGAAAAAATAGTTACAGGGCTCAATCACTAAGTAAAAAGCCTTGTTTGGATTCGCCATACTCATTATGACATGAATAATAATGTTGCCAGGCCCTTTTTACCAAATGAAGGCTGTAGAGGCAAAACTCAAGAAACAGTGGGGTAATTGTATGGGTTTCCCTTATGATGTGTTCAGTACACTTCGTGAGCTTTGTCAGAAAATATAAAAAGTTATCAATGTTGAGAGAAATAAAAAATGAAAAAATGAAAGCTTAAAAAAAAAACCTGTTCAGGGTCTAAGATTTATCCTCTTGGCATGTTATGGATGGGCTTAAATACATGCAATTGAGGCGAATGGTGACTTTTGCTTAACAATGGCCGCATCATCTTTGTCCGATATGTCGGGGACTCTTGCCCATATAATAGTATTACACTGTCCACCTGCAGCCCGTACAGACAGAAGTGCTGGTCAGTGTGAGGAAAGCGGCACCAACAAGCAGAACACCAAGCCTCTCCTGAACACATCGGATTAACCAAAAGGGGTTGGCAACATTATCTTTCAAGTGTCTGCAAAATATAAGCAAATTGCTTGAAGTCGTTACTTTAAAAAAAAAAAAAAGAAAAAATGTACTAAAACTCAGAAGGCTTGTTAAACTGATGGGTTATGTTCATTCACATGTAAAGTGCCATGGAATAAATGGTGTAGTAATCTGATCGGCTATGAGCTTGATACATCACAAGTCACTGGAGAAGTGGGACAAGTGTGTTAGGAAACGTCCCCTCTTAAGATCTGAAAGTTGGTAGTACATTAAGCAGAAGCCAGTATATAGTGGTGCACTGGGCAGAGCGGTCGTGTTTCATCGTCACACTACAGAACATATTGCTGTGTTGCGTCACATCCAGCCAAGAACAGATTTTGAGCGCTCTCCTGGCCAAATTCCTTCTTCTTACTACATGAGCAAGATGCCGCATCTATACAATGCATCATCAGACTATTGGAGCAGAGGCAGGCTACAGGCAGTATAGGGTACGGCTGATATTATTTGTCCTGCTTACACATCTTATTGTCACACAAATAACTCATAAGTCCAGTATCTCTAACCTGCTGTATATATATTTTTTTTTTTTGTGCATGAGCTGCATCTAATGGAAGTCATTGTGTTCTAGATAAATCCTGCTTCAGCACATTCTTTAACTATGAAGACATGCATGAAATTACCCAGTATTTTGCTGTTTGCCATGTGGATGCTCCAGGTCAGCAGGTGGGAGCACCCCCATTTCCCACGGGGTAAGTTCAGTCATTAGTTTTTTTTGTTTTTCTTTAATTTGCTTTGGGGCAAATCTACAGATGGTTAAAGTATTTGCCTTGCAGAGCGGGGTCCTCGGCTTTGTTCTTGATATAAGCAGAAAGAAGACAGTTTGTGCTTCTTCATAGAGTATTTGCCTCTTTCAGATATCAGTACCCGACATTGGACGAGCTGGCTGAGATGTTATCTGCGGTCCTTACCCACCTAAAGTAAATAACTTATTATCTTTCCAGCGGGAATAATAACCATTTGTTAGTGGGAAGAATGGGAAACTTATTTAAATGCTTTTGTTTTTTTTGTCAAAACTATATATAGCTTTGGGTTTTCTGTGGCACAAAGGGTGCATGACAAACCCCACCCAATAAATGTCATGTCAACTTTTTTATTTTGTTTTTTTCTAGCCTGACAACAATCATTGGAATTGGCGTTGGAGCTGGTGCCTATGTCTTGTCAAAGTTTACTGTGAGTACACTGCAACCCTTCCACCCTAGATTGGAAATAAAGCTAAGATTGTATAAAGGGAAGTCTCTGTACAGGACAAAAATGTGTAAAATGTGTTTCTTCAGAGCCCTTAAAGGGATCACATCATTAGGATTGTGCACAGTAACCTGCAGACAGTGTCAGGTCGGCGCAGTTATACTGATTACAATGATACCTTGTGATTAAATCCGTCTTGTGGTTGTTGAACCCCTTTCTGCCATTGGACGTACTATCCCGTCCATGTGCCCTGGGCCTTAATTCCCATCGACAGGATTGTACGTCAGCCGCGCTCACGGGGGGAACGTGGCTGATTGCGACCGGGTGTCAGCTGACTTTCACAGCTGACACCCGGCACTTTAACCCCTGGAACACTGCGATCAAACATAATCACAGCTTTCCGGAGCCGGCAGAGGGGCTGATAGCCCCTCTACCTTTTGGATCGGAGACCCTGCGGCATGACCCCGCGGCAAAAATAAACATTTTTGTTTACACAGCTCCTATGCAGACTATTGTGAACTTTGTCTGGTTTTGTAGTCATGATGTTCTACACTGTGTTACAAATTATTATGCATATAATATTTTCTCAGATTTTCCCAAATTACCTATATGAATTTCAGTCATTGTAATTTTCCAGTCAAATAACTATTAGAGTACAATTGAAAGGTTTTTGTACAAACTGCCTATGATAACAGTATATTTTTAAAAAAATAAAACACTCAAACTGCATGTTCCAAATTATTATGCACAGCAGAGTTTTCAACCTTTTCATTTTAATAAAGAACAAAAAAATGGAAATTTTGAAATTATAAGCATTAGCAGGTTATTACAAACTGAAATCAAACAGTTTTCAACTCAAAACTTTATTCTAGGTGATGTTACATTTACACATAGGACCCCTTGTTCGAAAGGAGCTTCTGAACTCTCTCGTCCATTGAATTTGTCAGGTTTTGGATGGTTTCTGCTTCAATTGTTTTGCATGAGGACAGAGCTGTTGCTTAGATGTGAACTGCCTCCCGCCATCATAGACACTCCTTTTGATGATGCTCCAGAGGTTCTCAATGGGGTTGAGGTCAGGGGAGCATGGGGCCCACACCATAAGTTTGTCCCCTTTTATGCCCATAGCAGCCAGAGATACAGATGTGTTATGTGCAGCATGAGACGGTGCATTATCATGCATGAAAATGATCTTGCTGCGGAATGCACGGTTCTTCTTCTTGAACCATGGCAGGAAGTGCTGTTTGAGAAACTCAACATACACTATGGAGTTCATCTTTACCTCTTCAGGGATCCTAAAGTGGCCGACAATCCCTCTCCCCATGATTCCAGCCCAAAACATTACTCCACCTCCTCATTGTTGGCGCCGTAGCCGTGTTTGCATGGGGTGTCCATCAACCAGCCATCCTCCACTCCATCCATCTGGACCATCGAGCGTTGCACGGCACTAATCGGTGAACAAAACAGTTTTGAAGTCAGTCTTCATGTATTGTTTGGCCCACTGGAGCCGTTTCTGCTTGTGTGCAGTGGATAGAGGAGGTCGACAGGATGGCTTACGCACAGCTGCAAACCTCTGAAGGACCCTGCATCTTGTTGTTCGGGGGACGTTTGAGGCACCAGCAGCTTCAAAAACTTGTCTGCTGCTATGACAAGGCTTTTTTGCCACTGCTCTTTTAACCTGACGTAATTGCCTGTAGGAAAGAGTCATCAATTTTTCCATTATCAGCACGCACACGTGTGTACTGTGAATCAGCTACATACTTCTTGATTGTGCGATGATCACGATGAAGTGTCTTGACAATGTTGATTGTAGTCATGCCTTGACCTAAACACTCCACAATTTGTTGCTTCTCAGCAGCCGACACATCCTTTTTTCTTTCCCATTTTGGCAGAAAATGTAGGCTGCTTAATAATGTGGGACAGCCTTCTTAAGAAGTCTTGCCTTTCATTGGACACGCCTGCCAAACTAATTAGCACAGGTGTCTGCAATTGCTTACAGTGATATAAAGAGCCCTGACACACATCACCATCAATGAGTTTAACTGACAAACAAAAAAAATTCTTACCTTATCACTCCTAAACAATTTTTGCATAATAATTTGGAACACAGTGTATTGCCATTAGTGGGTCAGATCTCTCTCGGTCATAAAGGATCTTTACTCTGTCTACAGCTTGATCACCCGAACTTGGTGGAAGGCCTTGTTCTAATAAACATTGACCCATGTGCAAAAGGCTGGATTGATTGGGCAGCTTCCAAGGTAAGCATGCATACCCTGTGTATTCTGTAGACATGTCTAGTGGAATGTTAACAAGCCTCCTATGCTTTATACCAACCATTGTGAAGATGGCAAACCTTCCCATGTGTATATTACATGTTGCAACGTGTAAGTACAGACACAATTATGAGGGCGTTGCGGATGAGATATTCACTGGTTAGAATAATTTAACATTGCTCAGCAGAAAGGGTAAATTATCTGTACCCATATACAGTGGGGGAAATAAGTATTTGATCCCTTGCTGATTTTGTAAGTTTGGCCACTGACAGACATGAATAATCAATTTTAAGGGTAGTTTAATTTTAACATTGATATATAGAATATCAAAAATAAAATCCAGAACATCACATTGTATAAATTATATAAATTTATTTGCATTTTGCAGTGAGGAATAAGTATTTGATCCCTCTGGCAAACAAGACTTAATACTTGGTGGCAAAACCCTTGTTGGCAAGCACAGCAGTCTGACTTTTTTTTGTAGTTGATGAGGTTTGCGCACATGTCAGGAGGAATTTTGGTCCACTCCTCTTTGCAGATCATCTCTAAATCAATATGATTTTGAGACTGTCGCTTGGCAACTCGGAGCTTCAACCCTGTCCATAAGCTTTCTATGGGATTAAGATCTGGAGAATGGCTAGGCCACTCCATGACCTTTAATGTGCTTCGTTTTGAGACACGCGTTTGTTGCCTTGGCTGCATGTTTTGGGTCATTTTCTTGCTGGAAGACCCAGCTACGACCCATTTTTAATGTCCTTGCGCAGGGAAGGAGGTTGTCAGTCACGATTTTACGGTACATGGCTCCATCCAGTCTCCCATTGATGTGGTGAAGTAGTCCTGTGCCCTTGGCAGAGAAACACCCCCAAAGCATAATGTTTCCACCTCCATGCTTGACAGTGGGGACTGTGTGTTTTTGGGTCATAGGCAGCATTTCTCTGCCTCCAAACACAGCGAGTTGAGTTAATGAAAGAGCTCAATTTTTGTCTCATCTGACCACAGCACCTTCTCCCAATCACTCAAAGAATCATCCAGGTGTTCATTGGCAAACTTCAGACGGGCCTGCACATGTGCCTCCTTGAGCAGGGGGACCTTGCAGGCACTGCAGGATTTTAAACCTTTATGGCGTAATGTGTTACCAATGGTTTTCTTGGTGACTGGCGTCCCAGCTGCCTGGAGATCATTAACAAGTCCCCCCCCCCCCATTCCACCCCACCCCCAGTGTAGTTTTAGGCTGATCCCACCTACCTCATGATCATGGATAGCCCACGAGTTGAAATTTTTCATGGTGCCCCAGATCGATGTTGATTGACAGTCATTTTGTATTTCTTCCATTTTCTTACTTTTGCACTAGTTGTCTCCTTCTCGCCCAGTGTCTTACTTATGGTTCTGTAGCCCATTCCAGCTTTGTGCAGGTCTATGATCTTGTCCCTGACTTCCTTTATATAGCTCTTTGGTCTTGCCCATGTTGTAGAGGTTAGAATCTGACTGATTAATTTGGTCTGTGGAGTTTTTTATATAAAGGTGACTATGTAAGACAGCTGTCTTTAATGCTGGTAACGAGTTTATTAAGAGCGTCTAACTTGTCTGTAGGAGCAATGAACTCTTAATGGTTGGTAGGGGATCAAATACTTATTTCTCACTGCAAAATGCAAATTTATATAACTTATACAATGTGATTTTTCTGGATTTTTTTTTATTTGCTTTCAATGTTAAAATTAACCTACCCTTAATTATCGACCGTTCATGTCTTTGTCAATGGGCAAACTTACAAAATCAGCAAGAGATCAAATACTTTAACCCCCACTGTATATGCTGGACATGGTGACGCTGATGACATGAATTCTTATCTTCTAGTTCTCTGGTTGGACATCGAACATAGTGGATATTGTTCTGGCTCACCTCTTTGGCGATGTAAGTAGTGCTCGGTCGGCATCCTGCAGCTTTACAAGGCTCAGATTGATGTATTGATTTAAGTAATTGACCTATTGGTACATATGTATAATTGTCCTTTAGATAGAAATGTTTTATAGGTAATTGTTTTTGCTTACACAGGAAGAACTGGAGTCAAATCTGGACCTGGTTCAGACCTACAGATTACATATTGCCCAGGATATAAATCAAGAAAATCTTCAACTCTTTGTCAATTCCTATAACGGGTAACTTGCTGATGTGTGTTTTTTTTTTTTTTGTCTATAGCCCCCACGCCACCCCAAGAGTCTGAAAGTCCCCAGGGTCAAAGCTACCAGCGACAGCTGAGACCCTGCAGAACATATCAGGGCTGTATTTTTTACAAACACTTACGTGATTGCTGTTATTCTATGAATAACTGCAATTAAGTGTCCACTAGAAAAATCATTTCTCTTCTGACATGATATATCCTCTTGGAGAGAAATGATTGGCGCATGCGCAGTGCACCTTCTAAGATATACCAGCTGGCAACAGCATGGAATTTTCCTATTTGTTCCAGATGTTTGATCACTGTGTCTATCACAGTGATCAAAGCCCAATAATCCGTAAATCAGATGTCATCCTCTTAATTTGATTGATTTTTTTTTTTTCTTAAATTCTTTGTGATTGGTTAGGGTTTTTTTTTTTTTTTTTTCAAAAGTTAAAAAACAATATTGCAACTAGTGTTGGCTAACAGCCATCAAACATGCAGGGTGGAGACTTGAGCACCTGTGATATTCAGTGGCATACCCAAGCACTCGAGTAGCGAGCACTTGCGCTCAACCTTGATGACGACATATTGAGTATGACCTAATCAAATTGGGTAGTACATCTTGAGTCCAAAAACTTTAGGGGCCCTGCAAATGTGACACGTCACCCGCAATCTATTTTAGCCTATTTGTGTTCCAAAATTCACACATTGCTCCTTCCGTTCCAAGCCCTACCTTGTGATGAAACAACTTTTTGACTACATGTGGAATAATTGATATGCTCAAAAGAAAGTGGGCAACAAACTGTTGGGTTCACTTTTTGGTGTTTCCTCTTGGAAAACGGGGAGAAAAAAAATGGTGCTAAATCAACATGTTAGAGGTAGTTTTTTGTTTTGTTTTTTTTTTTCATTCTTTTTTGCATTAATTCCTGTGTAGCACATGAAGGGTTAATTTTTCCCACAGTTTTGAGGTATTCGAGCAGTGCAGTTTCTAAATGGCATCACTTTTGGGGAGTTTCCAATCAATTGAAAATCTGATCAGGTCCCTAAAGAAACAGGTTTTGTAAGTTTGCAAAAAAATAAGAAATTGCTGCTTAACTTTGAACCCCTCTAACATCCAAACAAAGTAAAATGATTGCAAAATGCAGATGTAAAGTACATATGGGAAATGTTAATATTTTTGTACAGCATGACTGACTGGCTTAATCCTTTAGCGACTGCTGATACTCTGTAAAACGGCAGGTGTTATGTGTACTTATTCCATCATTGCTGTTTTAAAACTGCAATGGGGATTGAGGGAATACCGCCGCACAGTGACTATTTCTGCTGGTATCAGCTGTACATGACAGCTGACACCCTGCAGTATATGGGTTGATTTAACCCCTTATATAGCACTTGGAGGGGGGGCACATCAGGGGCTCTCTGAACGCGACATGACCCCTGCAGACCATTCCATCAGTCTGCGTTCCAAAAATCACTCCTTCCCTTCTGAACCCTGCTTTGTGCCCAAATAGTAGTCCCCCACATATGGGGCATCTGCGTACTCAGGAGAAAATGGATCCTAAAATTTGTTGTACGTTTTAAACAGTTACACTGTTGAAAACAACAAATTTGGCACTAAAGTAACATTTTTGCAAAAAAAAAAAAAAAGTTAATTTTTTTCCTTCCACATTGCTTTAGATTTTTAAAAAATTTGTCCTGGTCATTGAGGTCAGCATTGGTTTGGTTACTAAGGGGTTAAGGATATAAAGATTTAATGTTTTTTAAAAACTGCATTGTGTTTTTATTTCCCACTCGACCCCACTCAAGTCATATCAAACCATCTTTTCCACTATCGTGAAGTACAATATGTGATTAAATAGTCTCAGAAGTAGTAGGATCTGCAGAAGTGTTCCAGAGTTATTGACACATGGTGACACTGTCCAGAATTGTAGTTTGGCCTGGTCGTTAAGGTGAAAATTTGCTGTTACTAAGGAGTTAAAGGTTCATCAGCAGTATGGGAGAAAAATATAAACCTAAATGGGTTAGTCTATTTGCTGAGCAGTACCCCCTGGAGACTGGTAGGTTCACCTGTGAGAATACACACCATTAGTTCAGGGGCCTAAAATTTGGGGGCTCTAGAAAGCTGTGACAATCAAGGTTTATGTTATATCTGTCTTGCCACTGCTATGGATTTCTTCACTAGATGTCAGAACTCTAATTACACAAATCACATCTTTTATTCCTGTATTAGCCGCAAAGATCTGGAAATCGAAAGACCAGCGCTTCCATGCGACTCTTCTGAAGGTACTCTCAGGTAAGTGGGTCAAAGAACTTCAGCTCAATTTTATAAAGACCCCACTGTATTTCTGATTAAATTGATACCTTTGCAGAAATGTGCATTGTTCTTTTATCAGCATTTGAAGCCTTCTGCTAATTAGGTTTCGATGCACAGAGGCTGAACTGTAGATGTGTCTTCTCCCTGTTTTTTTTTTTGTTTTGTTTTGTTTTTTCTTCCTCTCTCCACCCACCCATAATGTATCTGTCTATTGAAGCATACATTGGGTGTTGTCCTGCATAACTTCATGCCTTGAGTTATTCTTCTTCTGGAACAAGGGTGTCCTACTCAAATACACAGTAGACCAAAAATAAAAAGTGGGACCAAGTCTCTGGCTAACCTTGATATTTACAACAATTGTGACAGAAAAGTGGGTATGGTATATTGCAATGTACAGGGGGATGGAAAGGTTGTGGTAACCCTTAAATGGAAAGATATGGTGAACTAGTAAACATCAGAAGTGCACAAAAAGCACTCAATCAGTTTGAGTCAAGATGATAGGGTGAACAAAAAGTCAGATGTCAATACATAGGCAAAGGATAACAATGTACAAGAAACGTATGTAGAATGGGTACACGTCACTCCATTGAGAGGTGCACAGAAAAGGATACCACTCCTAATTCATATGAATATCAAAAATCTGGCACTCAAATTCTCTGCAAACATTTTTTTTTTGAAGGATAAGTGATCCCAATATCTTGTGTGTAACGTTTCGGTCCTATAATCATCTCTATATGTCTTGTCTGACGAAGGTCTGGAGAGCCCAAATTTAATGTTGTGCTGGAGAAAGCCAGAATAAAAAGTGAAGAGCCCATGCGTCGCGCAATAGAATAGGAAAAAATTTGCGCCTTTCACCAGGGAATTTTTCCCTATTCTATTGCGCTACGCATGGGCTCTTCACCTTTTATTCTGGCTTTCTCCAGCATAACATTAAATTTGGGCTCTCCATCTCTATATGTCTTGTCTGATGAAGGTCTGATTATAGGACCGAAACGTTACACACAAGATATTGAGATCACTTATCCTTAACAAATTCTCTGCAAACATTTTTTAATGTACAAGAAACAAAATTAAAAATACATGACCAAATGAAGCAACTAAATAAATCCTGGCATGAGCGCATCTGCTCGATAGCGTATCTGTGCCCAGAATGTGGAGTAGATGGAGGGTAATGACCAGGGAGCGTGCCAGACAGTAAACGTGGGATTTGTAGCATCAGTGGTTCATGCGCTGTGTATTGGTGAGACAGTTCTAGCAGACATTTGGTGTTTTTTCATGGGCCTGGTTTACAGTTTGTAATCTATGCTCTGGAGTATTGCTTCACAGAGGTACCATATGACCACACATGGCATGCCTTTGCATTTATATTCTAGTCTTGTATGGCTTTACATTGTTCATACACTATTTCACTGTTTCTGCTTGTCTATTCCAAAGCCTCCTATGCCGTGAAGTATCCTGTTTTTCTTTTCTAGGTGTCCGGCCTTGTTGGTGGTTGGCGATAACTCTCCTGCAGTTGATGTTGTGGCAAGTATTTTTCTTTTTTTATCACTGTTACTAGACGTGGATATAGGCTGGCAGTCTGTTGTGGGATCTGCTGAAAATCAGAAATTGAAGATCTTTCCTAGATTGGGATTATCAGCAAATTGTAGAAAAGTTTGTAAAATCTTTATGGATACAGCTTACTTTTTTTTTTTTTGTTTGTTTGTTTTTATTTGTAGGTAGAATGCAACTCCAGATTAGATCCAACAAGAACAACCCTGCTAAAGGTGAGTTATTACAACCAGTCACAAGCTTTCGAAGATGAACATATTGTATCAGAGCTGCAATGTACCGTGACTAAAGACGCAACCTGACAGATGGGCCCACACTTCACCAACGTGGCTGCCTCTCCTTTATATTGAGAAACCACTAATTTATGGGGTCAGTTGGACAGTAGCGGCGCCAGTAAAATTGAGGCATTTCATTAAGTTTTTGTGATGGTTTCTGCATGTGAAAACGTTCATGCCCAATTCAACAGAAGTTGCGTGCTTCCACACTTAGTGGCAGCCTGTGTAGCCTGCCAAGAACCCCTGTCTGTTGCTATATAAGATCCGTACAGGGCATCGCCTGTAACTGTCTGGCACGTTTTGGCTGGATAACTTAATCACAGATGTAGGATTCTGTTTGCATTTTAATATTGGCGAATTAAAGTCAAGCTAGGCTCGTTTTCATACAGTGCTCTACACTGCACTTTTATCTGTCAGGAGCCCATATTTCTGAGAGTTCAGTCTAATGGGCCAGCAGTGTCGCTTTGCTTAAAGATTGGACACTGGCTGAATGGAGGCGAGATACAAGTGCAGTCTGCCGCACAACTGTCTGTGCCTAAGACCCAGCCAGAACTGAGGCCAAGGTGACTCTGCCTGTCTGTCCTACTGAATTACTGTATGCAAATGCCATTTTTCATGGGTTTGGATGAAAAATCCAATGCAAGTGCTCATCGGAGCACTACAAAATTTGAGCTGGGCTTCGGCTTTTCACTTCAGCTGGCTAAGTGCTCGCTATACATCAGTGTTTGCAAACCTCTCCACAATTGAGGCTTATTCTCACAACTGAATGGCAGATCTATATTCTGGCTTGTGTTAAAGCTGCAATTCCATGCCAGTCCAAACTACTGCCGATAGACCTGCACTGTCGGGGTTGTTGCTCAAGATCCAAAAAAATGTAGTGCTAAATTTTTATTTTTTTTTTCTCCTCCTAACTATAGCATCTAGAGCAGAGGTCTCAAACTGCATTCCTCAAGGGCCGCAAACAGGTCATGTTTTCAGGATTTCCTTGTATTGCACAGGTGATAATTTAATCACCTGCACAGATAACGATTTCAGCACCTAGTGCAATGCTAAGGTAATCTTGAAAACACGCACGGTTTGCGGCCCTCGAGGAATGCAGTTTGAGACCCCTGATCTAGAGCAACATAAATGGCACTGTATAATGGGAAATTGCAGACTGTCATATTCTTGTTGTAAGCAGCACACTGCTGACATTGAAACTTATTGGGGGCAAACTTGCATATGGAGACAAAAATAAAAAACAAAATCAAATGGGTATTGGGTACAAACTCCACCTCATTGGCAATCACTAGATGCAATGAGTTTTTTGTGTTGCCTGATGTAACACGAAGATGGGCCATGTATGTGTGATCAGTTAATCTGAGCCTCTGCATCCTAACAGAGCCGCCACTGAGCAATGCTGTTGGGTACTGTAGCACAAGTATTTTGTACTGTTTGTGGGCTCTGTGGGATGCCCCCTCCATTATTCATATATAGCCTGTCATAAGGATAACCTGACCAGTGTAAATTCCCAAACCTATTTCACTCATCCTATAGCTCTGCAAAAATGGCTTTATTTCTTTTACTTTTTGCTTATAGATGTCAGATTGCGGAGGATTACCACAAGCCGTGCAGGTTGGTGGTTTTATTACCAGTTTATATAATTTGTGTTTGTCTGTCGGTGGGTTTACACTCTGACCTGCAGTCATTAAACGACTGCTGATGAGCTGTATGTAAGCCGATTTTAAAGATGATTAGTAAAAAACATTCATCGTGACGTTATTTTTAGTTTGTCAGGTGATTGGCAGTCTGTTTACACTGGATGATTTTTTGGGACTTGTAAATGCACGCTTGAAACTTTGTATTAACCATACTCCTAGATTACAACTACTGTCACTTCTAGTTGGCTTCTGATGTATTAATGGGTCTGTGTGTAGTGCTAAATAACATTCCGTTTTCTTTTCATACAGAGAGTATTGCGGGTGCTCAAATGACTGTTGGGCAATACTTGCATGTTTTTGTTTTTTTGGCTGTCTGCTGTACACTGGCAATCCCCTCATATATTTGTGTTGAACAGCCACAAAACCTTCAGGGCTGCTACTTAAGCATGTCACTTGAGCAACTGTGATACTCTGTCCATACCCAAGCACCCTATACAAACTAAAGTAGTGTGCTCTTGCGCTCAACCCTTATAACAACCTAGTTAATATGATGCCCTAATGTTTTGAAATTCTGCGCAGTACCTTTTGGGTTCAAAATCCTCACTATACCCTTGTATAAAATCCTTCAGGGGTGTAGTTTCCAAAATGGGGCACTTGTGGGGGGGTCTGTGCTGTTTAGGCACCGTAGAGGCTCTACAAATGCAACATGGTGCCCACCATCTTTCAGCCACATTTATATTGCGCCGAGCCCTGCTATTAGTTCAAACAGAACTTCTTGACTATGAGTGAGGCGATGGCTCACATGTAAAGTGGGTTACCAACTGTGGGGTCTACTTGTTGATGTTACTTCTTGCAAAAGTGGACATTTGGGGCTAAAGCAAGATTTTAGAGGTAACTTTTTTTTTTTTTTTATTCCTGTGTAACAACTGAAGGATTAAATTTTCCAACAAGTTTTTAAGTATTTGAGGGGTGCAGTTTATAAAATGGCGTCACTTTTGGGGAGTTTCCAATATATAGGCCCCTCAAAGTCCACTCCCAGTGGATCATGGCACCATCAAACCTTATCAGTAAAATCTGCACTACAATATGGCGTTCCTTCCCTTCTGAGTTTTGCACTCAAAAGTAGTTCCTGATTGCATGTAAGAGATTCACGTACTCAAAAGAAATTCCACAACAGAGTTCCATTTTTTTTTCCTATTAGCCCCTGTAAAAAAAAAAAAAAATGGGGCCTAAAACATTTTAGCAGTAAAAATATAATTCTTCACTGCCCAATGGTATAAATTTCTGTGAGGCACATGTGGTGTCAACATGCTCACAGGTGAATTCATTTGAGAGGTGTAGTTTGTAAAATGGCATCACATATGGGAGATTTCTGCTGTTTTGGCACTTCAGGGGTTTTGCCAATGTGACATGGCACCCTGAAACCATGCCAGCAAAATATAAACTCCTACATGGTGTCTTCCCTTCTGAGCTTTGCACTGTGCCTCAAAAAGTGGTCTTCAACCACATATGGGGTATCTGTGTATTCAGGAGAAATTGCACAACAAACTGTTTGTAAAAATGAGATTGCGTCAAACCAACTTTTTCTTTTTTGCGGGAAAATTTTACATTTTCAGGACTCTACATTATAAACCTGTGAAGCATCTGGGGGTTCAAGGTGCTCACCACACCTCCTAGATAAATTTCTATACATTCCTTGAGGGGTCTAGTTTTCAAAATATGGTCACTTGTGGGGCAGGTTTCCACTCTTTAGGCACATCAGGGGCTCCAAACGAGACATGACGCCTGCTCTCTATTCCAGCCATTTTGGTGTTCAAAAAGTCAAACTGCGCTCCTTCCCTTCCGAGCCCTGTTGTCTGCTGAAATAGTAGTTTTCCCCCACTTAAGGAGTATTTACGTACTAAAGAGAAATTGCACAACAAATGCAGTTTTTAGAATGGTGTCACTTTTGGGTATCTTCTGCCATATAGGCCCCCCAGTCACTTAAAATGCGATGCAGTTCCCTTAAAAAAAAATTAAAAAAAATTGTAAATTTTGTTGGGAAAAAGATAGCAGAAAAGTTAGAAGGGTTCAACATTGATCCAACACAAAAAGGCAGATGTAAAGTAGACGTGAGAAATTATTAATTTTGTGTGGTAGAGCTGATTAAATAACGCAGAGTATGAAAATACAACAACAGCATATGGGGGCATAATCTCTGAAGCATATTGGGCATAATCTGTGCAGCATATGGGGGCATAATCTGTGGAGCATCATATGGGGGCATAATCATTTTTCACCCTAGGCTTATACGCGAGTCAATAAGTTTTCCCTGTTTTTTTTGTGGCAAAATTAGGGGGGTCGGCTTATACATGAGTATATACGGTATCTTTAGTTCAGGGCTACTTTCAACACTGCATGTTCATGTTTCCTCAATTGCTTTACCATAACAGTTTATCTGGTGAGACTAACTGTATTCGTCACTTTTTTTTTCTTTTTTTTTTTTTAAGCCTGGAAAACTGGCAGAGGCCTTGAAATATTTTATACAAGGACTGGGATACAGTAAGTAACATTATGTTTTTAGTTCCCCCCTAATGGAGTCTGCATAACTGCAGGAGTGCTGTTTGGTATTATGGACACAGTACTCCCTGGTGGTGATCTATGGAAGCTTGGTTGATGGGTTGGGGTTCTTCAGTGTCTTTGTGTTTTTGTTTTTTTTTTCCCTTCTGAACAGCGGGAAAAAATGCACTGGCTACAATTGGTCCATGTGTGATTGTCACTCAGGGATGACAAACGCACATCTAAATGAGCCCTAAGAAATATTCTGATAGCCCTCTATGATCCTCCTGAATAGGAGCGTTTTTCATCTGGATATTGCAGGCTATAAAAGGTCCTAGTAAATAACATCAAGCAGATTTGCATTACTGATGAATTGATACAAGGTGTACTGGAAAAGTGCCTCTTTAATGTGTGAATACGTAGCGGGGATAAAGTCCATTTCTTGTTCTCCTAACGGTTTGCTGTGTGCCCTTTTCTCCTGTTGTATGTCCCTGCAGTTCCATATGTTCAGCTCAGTCACTTGAGCAGTGAATCAGGTATCTGTAATGCAGCCAGTAGGTGTTCAGTGCGTCTTGGGTTGCTGCTGACACTGTGACTTGTACTTTGGTGGATGTAAACGTGATGTATTGTGTAACTGCACCGTACAGTGGCTTGTTGGCATGTTTGTGCATGGTGCATGTCTGAGTTTTTATATTGGAGTCTGAGGCTAAAGGCTTTTCCCTAATTTTGTATAATCTAATGGTGGTTCAAGAGTGAAAACAGCCCCGCACCTGTCTACAGGCTGCGTGTGGTATTGCAATTTTGCTCAAGTCACCTCAGAGGAGCTGAACTAAACATGCCAAGCACAACATGTTAACAGGTGTGCATTTGTTAACCAAAAGGTCTACTACTATACACAAAGCCTATACATACATGGGTTTGTGGTCACAATGTGGTGCCTTCGCAGCAGATGTTAAGTTCCAGTGTTGCACTGGCTGCAGCCTCTGCCCCAAGATCTGACATTGGAAGAGGAGGTTGGGCACATGATGTCAGTTTATACAAAAAATTGGGATCCCTTTAACATGGCAGCTCTGACTGTAATGGTGATGTGTTGCTTAAGCATTGAATGTACAGTAACCTCAACATCCAGTCAGTCCTGTTTATTGCTCCATACAAGTGTCTGCTGGCTGAGTTGTAGCCATTCTGCCTTGGTGATTCTATTACTGTATATCTGTTTCTTTCCAGTGGCAGCTTGCAGTATGACCAGGCTCGCACGTGCTCGTACCCAGTCTGCCTCCAGCAGTGGCTCAACTGAGGTGCCCCGAAGCCGCTCCCAGACCAGCAATGCCACAGTAGACACCACGCCAGGCTCTGCAACGACACAGGGCATCGAAGAGGCTCCGCAGACAATAGAGCTATCTTGCTAGATTGTGTCCTCCGCCTGTCTGCTGTACTATGGACCCGTGCAGCCCTACAACCTGAGTGACCCTGGAAATGCCCTTCCCATTTCTTCCCATGAAACCATCGACATGTATAATGTGCATGAACTATTCTGTATCTTTCTCAGATTAGTATTTGATATTTTCTTTCTAACTGCAGTAATACTTTCCTTTGTATCATTCCTGGAGTTTTCTTGTGGTTGGACTGTTCTGTGACACGCACTGAATCTCACGTGTTTGTTTTTAGCTGACATGGGTTCACTTTTTTTTTTTTTCCCTCCCAGTCTTTACACCCAGTGTTAACGCGAGAATTTTTTTTTCCTTGCAGGAGAAAAGTGTATTGGTGGTGGTCTCTAGATTTCCTGTGGTGTAATGAACGTTATTGCACTTGATGTAGAACTTTCTTCATACAGCTATATGGTTTAGGAACACACTGCCGATATCTCGTATAAGCGAATCTGAGCCTTCACCAGAGACATAAAGGGATCTTCTCATAATTTTAACTTCTGAAATGTAGATCACAAAAAGAACCGCTGGCAAACCTCTTGGCGTTTAGCCATTCTCCAATTATCATAGCTTTTTGTTCTTGGTTTGTGTTTGTTTTTTTGTTTGCCTTTGGCACGTCACTCTGTTAATCAACAATTTATGGATGTCCTATTAAAATGCAGAAGGAAGATATGGATCCTTTCCATTAGATTTTGTATGGGGTTAAAAGAAAAAAATCTCCTTTCAGAACTGCACCACTCTGGTCCAACGTTTGGTAGTGTAGATGAGCACCTGAAGGAGGTCTGCCAGCACAAAGATGGTTCAAACCAAGTGCAGGCGCAAGGTGCTCCCTGTGGTGGCCAAAGTTTATTGCGCCTTCTGATCTAATTGTGTTCAGTCTACAGCTACCATCCTTTTATATGACAGTTCCAGCTTTACAGATGCCAGAGATGGATGGAGAACTAGTAGAGGAGAAGGTGCACAAAACTTGTTTGGCCACACTAAATGAATAGAGAGCACTTGTGCTTGGTTTAAATGGTCACTTTGTGCTGACATTGATTTTTTGAGGTTTAATAACTCAGCCTATTAACAAGTAATTAAAATAACACAAAACTAAAATAAGCATTAAATAAATCCTATAGTCTAACTTTTTAAATGCCCCTTTTGAACAGGACCTTAGTGTTATCTGAGCATTCTCTGGTGCTAACGGAGTGGCTTTGGCGTGCTCAAAAAATATGTTTGAGTCCCTGTATGTATGTCTTGTGGCTTTTTGACAGCCACAACACATGCAGGGATTGCCTAACAGGCAATCCCTGCATGTGTTGCAACTGTTGAACAGCTGTGAGACATGCAGGGACACAAACATATTTTTCAAGCACCGAAAGACACTTTATTAGCACCAAAGCATGCTCTGATAACACCTTATCTGAGCATGTTCACTCATTACTAGTCCTCAACATGAGATCGGTGCGGTTCAACACCACCGCCGATTGCCTGCATCTGTCCTGAGTGGTGATGTATGGAGTGAATCACTGTATTTTGTTCTGTGTGAGAATAGGGATTAGTTCAGCTCACCTCTCAATGTCCTCTGTGAAATAAAGCTGATCCGAGCAAGGATACGTCTCTGCTAAACGTCTTGAAAATATTGTTCAGATGAAGGAAAATCCAGCTCCGGAATAAAATTCAAAAATATTTATTATTGACAATAAAAAAATTACATGGCTTCTATATTCACTTAGCGGCATACCCTGCATGGGATTACCGCATAGTGATTGACCAAGAGGATCTGAACGCGTTTCAAGCACCAAGTTCTCTTAGACTCAGAATAACCCCATGCAGGGTATGCCGCTAAGATGAATATAGCAGCCATGTCAATTTTTTATTGTCAATAATAAATATTTTTGAATTGTATTACTGGAGCTGGATTTTCCTTCTGAACAATATTTTGTTTTGTGGCTGCTTTCAAATACTGTATACTGTTGTCTCTTCCTTTCAAGTGGAGAGATCCACAGCAGTAGTGATCAGCGGCCACAAAGCAATGTACACTGTTGTAGTTTTCACTTCAGACGTCTGCTTCGGCTGGATGTAGACTATAGCCGCTGATCAGTGGAGGTGCCAATTGATCTGATATTGATAACCTATCCAACATTAGGTCATTATTATGTTAGTCCTATGCATTCTGTTAATGGAAAGACTAGTACCGTAATTAGAAAAAAATAAATGAAAAGAAAGCACATGTCTTTAAAGGGGAAATAGATTTGTACCAGGACTGATCCTTTATTTTATACTATTTATTAGAATATGCCAGAGCTCCATGGGTAAAGTGTAGTCTGACCTTCTCCCACTTCCAGTGTGCTCCAACTCTGGTCTTTAAGCCCTGAAAGGGTTAATCATTAGAGATCAGGGTCTCCATACTGCACCCTTTGCCCAGAGCTGCTGTGCGAGACCTATATTAATGACACTGTCCTACCATGACCGGTCCTTAGAAACTGCACTGATTTAGAAAGCAATATGTGGATATTGGTTGGCCTTAAATATACAATGAAGAAAATACAGCAGAAGAGATTGTATTGGCTAAATTGGTTTGGGGGTCCAGTGGGATCTATACATGTGTATAGTGGAAATGAAGAGTCACTTGTTCAAATACCAAAAATTAGTGAAATGCTGCCAGTACTGGGTGTCCTGAGCCGCAGGTACTGATTTCTCATACACCTCTCACCAAGTCCACTACTGTAGAATGTAGACTTCGTTGTCATATATCTGTTTGTTTTTTGTTTTTGTATCCTACAGCTGTGCCCCTTCCTTGGCACCTCTTGAGCGCCCCTTGTGGGTTACTGATGGACATGACTGTTTTGTGCCTAGTCACCTTTTTAGCCAGCAGTAGTAATAGACCGATAAAATGTAAAGGGATTTGCTACTTTCTATCTTATTAGCAAGCCTATATTATATATTTTCCTGTAGTTGAACAAGAATGTAGACTTAAATATAACCGTTATTAAAGTTTTCTGCTGTTTAAATAAAAGCATTGTCATTGTAACGGACTCTGTTCTTACTAATAATGAAAACGGCACTGTCCTGCTCATGTGTCCTGTCTTGCAGAAGTTTAAAGGGTTAATCTCAAATCACAGTGTATCTACACCAGACAGATCCTAAGGGCCCTGTCTCACATAGCGACACACCAGCGATCCCGACAACGATCAGGATCGCTGGTGTGTCGCTACATGATCGCTGCTGAGCTGCCAAACATGCATCGATCAGGACAGCGACATTGCGGGTAACGTCTCCTAGTTACCCGCAGTGTACGTTGGATAGTAACCAAGGTACACTTCGGGTTTCCAGGCACTGCGCAGTGCCTGGAAACCCAATGTGTACCTTGGTTACCAGCTCCCCTGCAGCAACGAGCTGATATCCAACGTACACATCGGGTTTCCAGGCACAGCCCCGCGCCTGGAAACCCGAAGTGTACCTTGGTTACCATCTGATCGCTGGTCTCCTGCCTGTCACACACAGCGATGCGTGCTGGCCAGCGGGAGACCAGCGATCAAAAAAAAGTCCTGGCATTTCTGACACGACCAGCGATTCACAGCAGGGGCCTGATCGCTGGTACGTGTCAGACATGGCGAGATCGCTGCTGAGATCGCTGTTTAGTAGCGATCTCGCTATGTGAGACGGGGCCTTAACTTATCAGTGTTTTGCCACATTTCTGGCATAAATCATTTGGTTGTGCAATAGCGTTGCGACTTTGGCAGAGTTGGATAGTACTCCTCTGAAAATGCAAAGTCAACAGAGACAATGCCTGCCTGACAAATTTATCAAAAGTTAGAGCAGAAAAGTGTCCCGATATAACAATTCTGGCAAGGCACACTTCGGTGATTCCAGTGATTTGATGCACTTTGTTCATTATGTGGTATGCTCCTCTTTGTGGCCTCATCTGGCTCTAGTACCTGCCAGTCTTAATTGAATCATGACACAAAAAACATCCAAAATGAAATTAAAAAATATTTTGCAAAAAATGCATGAAGGTAATAATAAGGGTATTTAGTAAACATAATTTTGATCAAAAGAATGTACAAGCCATCCCGCCACGTCAAGGCAACCCTTGTGGGACCGTCCTAACTCTTGTATTAAAAACCTTTCCACTTGTCAAGTGATGTAATGTGAACAAGGACTGAGGGACTGAACCACCAGTAAAAGCATAGGCCAGACAGGATGGATTTCTCAGCTCAAACAGGGCGGTCACACCCTTATATTCACGAGATGCACTTTGAACTAAATAATAACTACATCTGAGCTGAAAAAGTAAGTTAATGTGTATGCAAAATGTAAATGCATATTAACACATGACCATTGCACCATTACTAAATACCCTTATTACTACCTTCATGCATTTTTTGCAAAATTCTTTTTTATTTTACTTTGGATATTTGTTTTTTGTGTCTTGTTTTTAGTTGTCTCTGTGCAATGGTCATGTGTTAATATGCATTTACATTTTGCATACACATTAACTTACTTTTTCAGCTCAGATCTAGTTTCTGTAGAACACCAGTGTTTTAAAATGCACTCAATGCGCCTGATTCGCTGTCTTGAATCCTCCTGGTCCCGTACACAACTATCGTTTCTTTGTTTTGTTCCTCCCCCCTCCCTCTCCTATGACAGCACCACGAGAGAGGGTATCCGCCCATCAAGAACCGGAAACCTACTGAATAAAAGGGCGGTACCTCTCCTTGACAGCTGTTTTGTTTCCTGTCCTTGTGGGAACTTGACTTACCCAGGATCTGGAGGGTGTCCAGGATGGGATGCCTTCTGGAGGGTGAGGTAACACAGGCCAGGAGATTGGTGCGATGCCCTGCAGGTGTGGTTAACAGCAAGATCAATTTTTCTCTAACAATCAGCTATGCTGCCACTATGGGGCTTAAAGTAACTAGTGTGAAATCAGAGCTGAGTTGTCTTTGTTGCTTACTGCTAAATGCAGCTACACTGAAAATGCCCCTGTGCTGCACACAGCAGTAGATAATTATCTGCCATATGAATCAATAGAGGGGCATTTTCAGTTTTGCTTAATTTGTCCATGGCAAGCAACAAACAAGGATATCTTCTGTGATTCCGCAATGGTTACTTCAAGCTTCATTATGGAAGCAGATTAGTGTAGTACAGTTATGCAGCTTTTAGCTGGTTTCCAGCAGAGCTTGTGTTTTGAGCATTGATGTACATGGCAGAAAATAAAATCTTTCTCGTGTGGTTGTGTACAGAATTGGTTATATGCTAAAAGGGCAGTTGGACTACGGTGACATTTGTGTAGAAACCACATTGATCATATGACATGACACACATACAGATCAATAAGTTATTTATAAACCATATAATTAAAAATCAACACTTTGATTTTATATTAAAAATAAACACAATTAAAAGGGTTCCTCAAGCCAACCAGAAGGAAAATGGCTAAACTACCAGCTATCACGAAATTTGCATAGTGGTCCTATAATTCATTCCTTGAAGTATAATGTAACCATAGGATAAACCATGAGTATGCAAATATTATGAAAACAGAGAAGCATAGTGTTGCCTATCAAAGCATTAGTTTATAAAGTCATTGCTAGACTGCCAATACATTTTGAATATGAATAGCACTGGAATTACAATGAGAACAACCTAATAGTCCCAAAGTTGGAGGAAATATTTATTATTCAGTGAAACTGCGTTGTCTCAGTAATGGGTTGTGATGCCAATGATATTCAATAGAGATGGCTGCCTATACTTCCAAATACAAAGTGTTGCACAGGATATTATCGGTAAGAACAGATATAATAAGCATTTCAGATCTCAATGGTTATTGCAGGAGAGTTTCCCCTTGTGGCATTCATGGCCAAATATATCAAACACAACACCCACTAAAGATAAAAGAATAATGCGCACTTAGGTTATAATACAATGCTATATATGGATGTCAGCACTCCACAAATACTGTACATACTACCTGTGGATAAGAATCGGCTGGCAAGCTGATAGTAACTGTATGCTGTCTCTTCACCCTGATGCGCATTTTGCTGTTGCTTCTTTCTGAGGGCAAGTCTGAGTGGGGGGCATCCCCACTATTAAAATAACCCCCCAACCAATCGAAGGTTGGGGAGGTTTTCAGAAAACTACCCATTCAGATTGAGCCAATGACTGCATAATCATGTTAGAATTGTTCATGCTAACATACCATGTTATGCTGTGATACCGCTCCCCCCCCCAGGGGTCTGCCAACTGCAATTATCCCAATCTGTTGGAATCGCATCATCACACATAGGTGTCCATAATCACTTGCATCAACACACCTGCTTGCATTTTGACTCCACTATCCCCAATTATCCACCCATTAAGATTAAACCTGTCCATTCATACCACATCACACTTTGGTGTGTGAATTCCCCCATATTGGCACACCTTGTGCCCTAGCATAGCTGTTTGCAAGGCTCCACCCACTAAAGTTAAACTAAATATCACTCAAGAAAAGGTGGATGTTAAGTCACGATATGTGGCAAATATGGCGCATGCACTACTCGCCAAGCCATGTGCGCCTCTGTTGCCATGAGTATCGGAAACCGCATGTGCAATGCATGCTGCGCATGCGTACTACCACCAAATTCTAACCCATGCTCAAATGCGATCAAAAGGGAGGCCTATTGTCTCCATCCATTGAGAAACATATTGATGGGATACATAAAGTCAATAGTCAGAAATAGATGAATTATTGGTTGAAACTATAGTGGCAAGTGTACAGTAATACTATAGTATAGATCGTACATTATGTGTATAGTTCAACAAAAATATTTAAATTGTTGGTTAAAACTAGTGTACAGTAATACTATACCATAATGTGTAATACTGCTGTATAAATAATACATTGTGTACATATAGTGTAAGCAAGAATGGGAACACATGTAGTGGCGTGGGATTGGCGACAAACATATTGTTGTGAACAGCTATGGTGAATGGAGTATGACATTGCTGTGATATGGTAGTGCAGAACTAGTGATAAATTTGTGATAGAGTAAAAGTGTAACCAATGATATTGTGAGTAGCCACATTAGATTAGGAACGGGCGAATGAAATATGACAAATACTGTGATATGAAGAGTGCAAAATAAGTGGCATGACGAATCATAAAATGCATTTGTGTAACACATCTGAGTGCTGTGAATTTTTTTTCTTTTACTTCATTGGCCTGACTGTTGTCCTATAAAAATACATTCACACATGTTAAATCGCAGATCCAAGAATGGGACACCGATCATATCCTATGCCGATCCGATTTGCTGATCAGACTCTGCCATTAGTCTATGGCTGGGGTCCCCAAACACCAGTCCGCGGATTGGGCCTTTGGGGTTCTTTTGCTGGTCCGCGGCACTACACATTGTCAGTGTGCTCTGCGGTGGCTCATAGCACACTGCAGTTGCCTGCCCTGGTTGTTTATTATCACCGGAGCTGGTCGCGCGTACACATGCAGCGTTCATCACATCTGTACACTGTAACCGTTACAGTGTAACGTACGTTTGGCTGCAGGCAGAAAGTCAGCGCTGTCTGTGGGCAGGGAGCGTGCACTCTGCTTTCCCGCCTGTGGTCATAGTAACGCTGCAGCCGCGGCCCGACTGGAGTAGCAGGGAATGAAGAGGTAATTTTTTTTGTTGTGTGTGTGTGTATATATACACTGCTCAAAAAAATAAAGGGAACACTCAAATAACACATCCTAGATCTAAATGAATAAAATACTATCATTGAATACTTTGTTCTGTACAAAATTGAAAGTGCTGTCAACATAATCACACAAAAAGCAATGGAAATCAAATTTTTGAACCAATGGAGGCCTGGATTTGGAGAGACCTCCAAAATGAAAGTGGAAACAAGTCAAAATCAAAACAAGACAAAATTAAAGTGGAAACAAGTCAAAATGATGCTCAGTATTGTGTGTGGCCTCCACGTGCCTGTATGACCTCCCTACAACGCCTAGGCATGCTCCTAATGAGGTTGCGGATGTTCTACTGAGGGATCTCCTCCCAGACCTGGACTAAAGCATCAGTCAACTCCTGGACAGTCTGTAGTGCAATGTGACATTGGTGGATGGAGCGAGACATGCTGTCCCTGATGTGCTCAATCGGATTCAGGTCTGGGGAATGCCAGTCCATAGCTTCCATGCCTTCATCTTGCAGTATCTGCTGACACACTCCAGCCACATGAGGTCTGGCATTGTCCTGCATTAGGAAGAACCCAGGGCCCACCGCACCAGCATATGGTCTCAAGGAGTCTGAGGATCTCATCTCGGTACCTAATGGCAGTCAGGCTACCTCTGGCGAGCACATGGAGGGCTGTGTGGCCCTCCAATGAAATGCCACCCCACACCATTACTGACCCACTGCCAAACCGGTCATGCTGAAGGATGTTGCAGGCAGCAGATCGCTCTCCACAGCGTCTCCAGACTGTCACGTGCTGAGTGTGAACCTGCTGCCTTGCAACATCCTTCAAGTTGTTCCCCAGTTACAGCAACAGTCTAATTCAAATGACCTTTATTTCCAACAAGATGGAAATCAAGAGTAGTCCGCGAGTATCTTGATGAAACATTTCCTAATAAATGGATTGGCTGAAGAGGCCCACTTGATTGGCCGGCACGTTCATCAGACTTGACCCCAATGGATTTTTTCTTTTGGGGAGTACTCAAGGACAAAGTTTATAGTCGAAAACCAAAAAAGTGTCAGTGATTTGAAAAATTACATAAGAGATGCATTTCAAGAAAATAATACCCAAAGAGACTTGTGCAAAAATGTTTGTCAAAGCATAAGAGGCAAACTTCAAAGCTGTGCAAATTGTGATGGAAAACAGTTTGAGCACCTGCGTTTATAAAATTTAAGGGCTTTTGTATTATTGTTCAGAATAAAATTTAATTGTCAATGTTATGCTTGTGTTAGTAAATATAATTTTATATATCCACCAGACTTCTGCACAACACAACTGATGGTCCCAACCCCATTTATAAGGCAAGAAATCACACTTATTAAACCTGACAGGGCACACCTGTGAAGTGAAAACCATTTCCAATGACTACCTCTTGAAGCTCATCAAGAGAATGCCAAGAGTGTGCAAAGCAGTCATCAAAGCAAAAGGTGGCTACTTTGAAGAACCTAGAATATAAGACATAATTTCAGTTGTTACACACTTTTTTGTTAAGTATATAATTCCACATGTGTTAATTCATAGTTTTGATGTCTTCAGTGTGAAAGTACAATTTTCATAGTCATGAAAATACAGAAAAATCTTTGAATGAGAAGGTGTGTCCAAACTTTTGGTCTGTACTGTATACGGGGGATTAAAAGTGTGGGGACATCATACTATATATGGGGGATTACATGTGTGGGGCCATCATTATATAAGGGGGATTACATGTGTGGGGCCATTATTATATATGGGAGATTAAAAGTGTGGGGACATCATACTATATATGGGGGATTAAATGTGTGGGGCCATCATTATATATGGGGGATTAAAAGTGTGGGGACATCATACTATATATATATGAGGGATTACATGTGTGCGGCCATAATTATATATGGGGGATTACATGTGTGGGGCCATCATTATATGTGGGGGATTAAAAGTGTGGGGCCATCATGATATATATGGGGGATTATAGGTGTGGGGCCATCATGCTATGTATGAGGGATTATATGTGTGAGGCCATCATACTATATATGGGGGATTATATGTGAGGGCCATCATGCTATATATGGGAGATTATATGTGTGGGGCCATCATGCTATACGTGGAGATGATATGTGTGGGGATATCATGCAATATATAGGCAGGATTATATGTGTGGGGCTATCATACAATATATGAGGGATTATATGTGTGGAGCCATCATACTATATATGGGGGATTATATGTGTGGGGCCATCATGCTATATAAGGGGGATTATATGTGTGGGGCTATCATACTATATATGAGGGATTACAGGTGGAACCATCATACTATAAATGTCATAATTAAATGATAACTATGTACTAAACCAGGGTAACTCCAGTCCTCAAGTCCCACCAACAGGTCATGTTTTCAGGATTTCCTTTGTATTGCACAGGTGATGCAATTATCACCTGGGCAATACTAAGAAAAACGTGAAAACATGACCTGTTGGTTGACCTTGAGGACTGGAGTTGGGGAACCCTACACTAAACTACAAATCTGTCCATAACACCAACCCCATATGACCAAAGCTCCGCCCCTGCTCCACCCCGCCCTGCCAGGCCATGGAAGAATGGTCTTGCTTGAAGCTGGTCACCTGGTGCAAAAAAGGTTGTGGACCACTGGTCTATGGGGATCCAAGAAACTTTGATCTGTTGCTTCATGATGATTCAAGCGCACACAATTGCTTGGAGGACAAGCAAGAAAAAACAAGATTAAGATTAATTAAGACAGAAAAAAATAATTCCTCTTGGTAACACTGAAAATGTAGCCTTATGTTGATATGCCCAGTTGCCCAGCTTCTGCTGTGGAGTCAGAGCTGTGCTGGAAGCTGGTGCTGCTTTACGCTTTCATCAGGCAGCCCACTTTCTCCAGAGTGCAACGGCTTGTCCAAGTCAGGATGAGCTGTGGCGTTCCTTACTCCAGTACAGACTAGAGTAAAAGTTCTGGTATAAGATTTGTGGAGCACTCCACGCAACTTGTTGGGCACTCCAAATTAAGTGGTGTGCACCTCCTAATGAATTGGAGCATCTGGCTACAACATGCCCCATCAAGACCAGTGTGAACATTGCCAGTCTTAATCAATCAAGACCAATTTTTTTTTCAAAGTTGCAACCTGTGAAATATTGGTGATAAAGTATTAAAACTGCATATTATGTATCCAAGTGCAATAATTGGCAATCATACAAGATAACCCTGTCCATTATGGCTGACGATGCATGAATCGAGAATTTCGATTAAATACTCTTGATCAGAAGTGATTGTAGACCTCACATTGGTTTAAGTATGTGCCGAATTATTCATACTTTGTGCACTGGTAGTACGCTCTGACCTTAAGTGTGCCTTCTAAAGTTTATATGGCAGAAAAGCTTATGGCACGACTTGTTAGGGTATGTGCTCACAATCAGAAACTGCTGCGGGTTTGATGCTGCTGTGACAGCATACTGGATAGGATTTCTAGAAATCCCATGTCCAATATGTGTGCATTGTTGCCTGTGGATCACCCTTGGAGACGGACATACCGCGTCTCTCCAGACCCCAACATGTCAGAGAGACGCGAGTCTCCTCAAGAGAAATGTCATCGTACAATGTATTGGACATGGTGAATCTGCACAGTTCAGTGAACACATGCGGATTTACCTACATTCAGTAGATGGCAGCGCTTTGCATGCAGAGAACATGCGCTGCATCCAAAGCGCTGCTAGTTATGTTTCGGTAACTGAGGAGAAAAAGCAAAAAAAATAGCAA
>VIAB01005300.1:24864-36426 GCA_009801035.1 Oophaga pumilio | reverse complement strand
CGAAAAACAGTGTTTAGAAATAATAGAATAGATTACAAAGTTTCCCATCTTCTCTTGTTTTATTAGTTTATGGAAAAAAAAATTGAGTTGACTTTTACTCCACTCTTTAAATATGGCTAAGCTCTAGTACAAGGCAACGCCATAGACTTGCACAAGCCACAGTGCCTAGCTAAACATTAAAGGAAATCTGTCACTAGGATAAACCTAAGCCATCTATATGGAAATGTAGGTTATAGAAAGCTGAATAAAGTAATACCTTGATATCTGTGATCCGATGTCTTATTCCAGAGAAATCCACATTCTTCTTAATATGTAAATGAGCTGTTAAGATCTATGGGCTGGACATACATCTCCCTGAGAATCTGCCTTTAGAAAGGGGGCATTACCAGTGTGAGACATGTAATGACCGACAGTCTGCTCTCCTGATCTACATGTCTCACACTGCTAACGCCCCTTTTCATTTATAATGAGCTCTGGAAGCAGATTCTCAGAGAGATCTATGTCAGGCCCATAGATCTTAACAGCTCAATGATATGTTAAGAAAACTGTGGATTTCTCTGGAATAAGACATCGTATTGCAGATATCGAGGTATAATTTTATTCAGCTTCCTGTAACTTTTGCACTGTTTTTAATCAAACTGAAAAATGACATTCTTGCTTCTGAAAGTTAATAAAACATTTCAATCTTTGTCTATACTTTAAAGGGATTCTATCAGCACAAAGTAACTGCTCAAACTAATTCCCACCATGAAGCCCCGAGCACTTGTACTTGGTGTGAATAGTCGTCCTGCGCTAACAGAGTCCCATCACGACATTTGATGTATATTTACGTCATATGTCATGTCCCTGAATTTATGCGGGCTCCCACTCGGAGCCTGCATCTTTCCCCCGAACATGACAACTGATTTAATCAACCATCAAGTGTCTTTAACAGCTGCAGGATTTTTTTCAACTGTTAAAATGCTTAAAGAGTAACTAAACTTTCAAATATGTTTTTTTAATTATATCCAGCAATGAAAGTTATTTAACATTGCAAATCACTTAATTAAGCGTTTTACCTTCAGTCCTGTAAGAACTTGCATCTAAGTGGCCCCTAAACCAGTTCTTACGCCTTAGGGTTCGCTGAGACGTCAGTTTTTCATGAACAAGCTCTATCCGTTTTTTATTCACAGACAGAATTAGCACTGATTATAGTCTATGGGCTTTTCCACATGTTCACATATTTTTGCAGACCGAGTGGCCCGCATCAAAATGCTGAGAGACGTGTGATTATGAGTCACGTGAAAAAAATGGACAAAACTCAGATACCAGTAATGTGCTGTTTTTGACTGATAGGAGAAGCTTGAGAAATCTCCATCATGTTTTGTTTGCGTATGAGAAAAAGTAATGAAACTGTGATGATAAAAGCAAACACACTGAGCAAAAATTGATGATAAAAATCAGTCCGTTTTTTTCATAGAAGAAAAGTTATTGAAGCCTGAATTAGCCATTATTAGGGCTCGTTCATTCAAGGGTATTAAATGTTCGTTTGCTGTCTGCATGCAAGATGAGGAGCATACGGATGGCGCAAGTACCTACGCAAGTGGGATATAAGTTTATTTATTAATGGCTTTCAACTTGATCTTGAGCCATGCGACTTGATGGATGAGCCATCTGTAGGAAGATCTATCTAGTGCAAGCCTAGATAGGTCCACCAGGGTCTTCTTTGCCATTATCTAGATAGTAACAAGTCATCGGGTTGTTGGTCTTCCTCTTCGTCTTGTTCCTTCTATTATTCCGACCATGATGTCCTTCTCCAGTGATCGCTCTCTTTGTATGATGTGTCCAAAGTGGGCTAGTTGTAGCTTGATGATCCTTGCTTCCAGTGACATGTCTGGCTTCATTTGTTCCAAAATGAATTTGTTTGTTCTTCTAACCATCCATGGTGTTGATAATGTCCTTCTCCAGCACCACATTTCGAAGGCGTTGAGTTTAGATGCAAAAAATGAGACCAGAAGTTGCATTGTGGAGAGCAGGCAGACATTGATAAATTATGAGCTTGTGCTCACCCTACTCCATAGATGAGGCTGTGGTGATGTCTATTACTATGTGTTGGCATAATTTCTGAAAGACATCTCAGATCACCATTTATATCATGTTTAAAGGGTAAAACGAGTAGTCTGATGACCATTATCACGACAATCACAGTCATCCATTGTATTTAGCTTTTTCTTTTATTTTTGCTGCTACTTCAAATTCCCTAGGAGTGAACTGCGGGCAGAAGATACTTCTTCTCACATTTAAGGTTTGTCCACACGAGCGTATTCATTGGAAGGGTACTATCTGATGTTTTATGCCCAATGATATACTATGGGGCAGTCCAGATCAATGCAATTTTTTTGCATACCTATTCAGCGTGCTGTGATTGTCTCTGCAAATCGGAGCAGACGCACATGACTACATGTAAAAAAATCGGACTGCACTTGCATTTTATCCGAGTGAGTGCAGGCCAATTTACGTGGACACAGACAATGGAGAAGATGGAGAAATTACGTTCTCCGTCTTCTCTGCATCTTGTGCTATCATGCGAGAGACTTGGATAACAGTAAACTGACACACGGCTCAAACTCTGATCACAGAGTCATTACCATAATTGATACAATTCTCTCGAAAGAAAAAATCATGGCTCTTGTGAGCGAACCCTAAGAAAAATTATATTGTCCACAACAATAGAATCGGGCTTTAATGTTCCCTGTTGCTCATCACTACATGATTATTGTGATGAGAACTCTGAATAGAATGGTGGCTGAGGATGGCGTGATGAAAAGAGAGTTGTGAACCAAAATCTAGTACTCGTGGAACCCCTCGGCGATCTTACATTTATCACCTAACCAAAATCTAGTAACTGTGGGACCCCCGGCGATCTTACATTTATCACATAACCAAAATCTGGTAACTGTGGGACCCTCGGCGATCTTACATTTATCACCTAACCAAAATCTGGTAACTGTGGGACCCCCGGCGATCTTACATTTATCACCTAACCAAAATCTAGTAATTGTGGGACCCCTGCTGATCTTACATTTATCACCTAACCAAAATCTGGTAACTGTGGGACCCTCGGCGATCTTACATTTATCACCTAACCAAAATCTAGTAACTGTGGGACCTCTGCTGATCTTACATTTATTACCTAACCAAAATCTATTAACCATGCGACCCACGGCGATCTGACATTTATTACCTAATCAAAATCTAGTAACTGTGGGACCCCCGGCGATCTGACATTTATTACCTAACCAAAATCTAGTAACTGTGGGACCCCTGCTGATCTTACATTTATTACCTAATCAAAATCTAGTAACTGTGGGACCCCTGCTGATCTTACATTTATTACCTAACCAAAATCTAGTAACTGTGGGACCTCTGCTGATCTTACATTTACTACCTAACCAAAATCTAGTAACTGTGGGATCCCCGGGGATCTTACATTTACTACCTAACCAAAATCTAGTAACTGTGGGACCCCTGCTGATCTTACATTTACTACCTAACCAAAATCTAGTAACTGTGGGATCCCCGCTGATCTTACATTTACTACCTAACCAAAATCTAGTAACTGTGGGACCCCTGGCGATCTTACATTTATCACCTAACTAAAATCTAGTAACTGTGGGATCCCCGGGGATCTTAAATTTATCACTGAACGTAAATCTAGTAACCGTGGAACTGCCGGGGATCTTAACATTTATCATCTAACCAAAATCTAGTAACCATGAGACCATCAGCAATCTTACATTTATCATCTATTTGTCAGAAAGCCCCTATAAGAAAAGGATACACATGAATAAATGTGTTTATTTGAATTTTTCCTGCGGTGAATTCACACTTAAAACCCAATATATAATCCAACCTTTTGGCCTTAGTACTGGATTTGGACTATGTGGCATATTTTTCCAAAAGCTAGAAAAAAATACACATATAAAATGTAACAAAATCTAAAAAGCCTTTAAAATAATCTGAAATAGTCATACCATTGGAAATAATTGTGTTAGAAGGACTAAACCATTCCTCTGCTCAGTCTAAGCTTGGCAACTAGGCCGGTGTCACACTGGCGAGTGTGATGCGAGTAAGTCGCACGACTTTCTCGCATCAACACCCGGCAAGGCCGCCCGCTCTCGGACCCGAGTGTGCGGCTGCATGTATTTCTATGCAGCCGTACACTCGGGTCCGAGAGCGGGCGGCCGTGCCAGGTGTTGATGCGAGAAAGTCGTGCGACTTACTCGCATCACACTCGCCAGTGTGACGCCGGCCTTATCCTGGAATCAGGAGTGGAGATGCCAAAATGAAATGCAAGGAGCTAATTTAGCAATGAGCCATGATGCAGCCATTGGCTTTTCAATCATTTCAGGGAGTTCAGGGATTATCATTACTCACAAGCAATAGCAGAGATTAATATTGAGTGCATAATTCGATAAATGGAGGATTGAAAGCTGAAAATGAAACAAAACCTTAAAGTACTTAAAATGATTATCAGAAATTAAAACAAAAATATTGACAGATGATGTCAAATTAACTTTTCCTATTTCAATGACACTAACAGAACCAGTTGTTAATTTATATGTAATGTTATATTAATTATTTCATTGCCTGCCCTGCCCTGGAGTTTTATGGTAACATTCTTTACAGGTAGCCAAGAAAATAAATTGCAGGTAATAGCTCCAGCCTTATGCACTAGATGTATGTTCACACTGCAGAGGGCGTGCCGTTCTTCTATAAAAAGGGTTCATGATTACATATTACATTGTGTACGTGCCGGCCTTTGTGGACAGCCGTATAGGCTTTGACTGACCCTGTATACAAGGAAGCATTGCTTGCAAGAAGCTTTATGCCCTGCTGGAATGAAGCATTTTTGGGGTGATAGCAAAAGGCACACTTACCAGTTACGGTCTATGAGGAGGTACAATACTTGGCAGTTACGCTCACACTTGGTGGGCACACGCACAGAACATTTGTTGCATGCTTCATAGTTCTTTAGTTGATGCCTAGAGGTCAGGATGCATGCCATGAAGGCAGCCAACTCTTGCCTTAACCTACGATCTGCTTTAGGTTTACAGGATGTGGCTCCTTATAGCAAAATGCGCACGCCTACTTGCGGTTTTGCAGAGTTGCACCAGTCACTTGTGTAGGTTGCCCTGACCCACCAGGAATGCCTGCAAACATGTTACCAAATCCACCTGACCAAGGGCAATGTGAGCTTTGTAACATGCACCCAATTCAGTTAATATTTCTTAAATTGAGACACAACCTCTATAAGAGTAACACGTAGGTCCCAATTTATTCAGACTGTCGTTGAACACATCAGTACTAATGAACAAGGAACGTGGGAGTAAGGTACGCCTAATGCATTGAGAAGAGCATGCCACTTGAATTAGGCACGTCTCACGAGTGCTGCGTGCCGCAGGCAGAAATTTACACCAGACAATGACTAGAGTACATTTCTGGCAAAAGTTAAACCACTTCAGTGGACTGGCATAAAAAATAAGTTGACAAAAGTTGCAATATTTTGGCTTAACTTACGAGTTGTCAAAAAAGATTGAGACTGACAAAGATGTTTTAAGCCAGAACTGTGGTGTAAACATCGACCTCTTAGGCTATTTGTTAAATGGATTTCACCTTATTGCATTCTAAAATATTGCATAGGGCGAAATTCGTGACAAGAATTAACCTTGATGCAGGTTTGAAAATCCACAGCATACCTTGAATTGTGCACAGTTTTACTTTGCTATATGTGGATGGTGTTTTGAAAAGCCGATTTACTATTGCACTAAAATTTTTATGAACATTTCCTTAATGTCATGCAATATAATTTAATAGCCAAATGGGGAATGTGCTCACAGAGTCTTTTAGGCGCCGGTGTATCCGTTAAGCTTTTGATGCAGAAGATGATTAGGGACAAACGCTGGCTGTTTTTTTCTTTAAGTGTGTTCGGCGTCATATTTCTGGTCATTTTTGCGTTGGCTTTGTTTTTTTAAAACTGTTTATGCAAACTAGTGTGCAGCTTCTGTATGGATCTTTTTTTTTTTACTCTTCATGACTTTTGAAGCCTGAAGCAGTTAAAAGAAGCTCAAAAAACTGAACAAGTCATTTTGACAATGTATTGAATATGATAATTATTTTTAGCATTTTTTTAAGAATTTTTTTCAGGCAGATTTCAGCTGGAATCCGGCAGCAGAAAGACATTGCGTGCACATATCCTTGGAGTAGTATTAGACTAGTTACATGATATCCCCTATAATATCAATTTTAACTTCTTTGGAAGCACCCATATATTGTAAGGGACAGAGCTGCCAGACTGCAGGCCAGCAAGGCAGACAGGCAACGGAAAGTCAGGAAAGCTGCTTCAAAAACCAAGAAATTCAGAAATGAAGACAGAATTGTCTTAGACAAAGTGGGGCCCTGGTCAAAAGTTTAAAGTGGGGCCCCCAAATGCTAACATATTGCACCATCACACAGAAACATTTTGGTTGCATTTACATGGGCTGAGTTCAGGCTGTCAAACAAGCGATCGACAATATTGAAGTTGTTCGATTCTTGTTTCTCGTCTTCTTTACACAGGATGGCAAAGAATGATGGGCACAGAACTATCACTCGTAGATCAATCTGTCCCCATACAGTATCATGCTATCAGCGGCATATCTACAGTTTTCACTGGGCGATGTGCTGCTGAGAACAATGATTTTTATTCCGACATAAACAATCCCATCTCCGGATGAATAGGCAGCATTTTGCTAGTTTAGTATAATGTGCCCCTAAGTCTTCTACATAGTATAATGCATCCCATATTCCTCCACATGGTATAATGCACCATACAGTCCTCCTCCATATTGGATAATGCACCCCCATAGTCCTCCATATAGTAGAATGCACTCCCCAAAGTCATCCATAAACTATAATACACCCCATAGTCCTCCATATACAGTAGTATAATGCACCCCATAATCCTCCATATAGTACAATGCTCTCCCCATAGTCCTGCATATAGTATAATGCACACCCCATAGTCCTCCATATAGTATAATGCACACCCCATAGTCTTCCATATAGTATAATGTGCCACATAGTCCTCCATATAGTATAATGTGCTCAATAGTCCACCATATAGTATAATGTTCGCCAGAGTTCTCCATATAGTATAATGTACACCCCATAGTCCGCCATATAGTATTATGCACAGCCCCTAGTCATCCACATAGTATAATGCACCCCATAGTCCTTTGTATAGTATAATTTGCGCCCTATAGTCCTCCATATAGTATAATGCACCCCATAGTCTGCCATACTGTTAAATGAACTCGCCATAGCCCTCCATATAGTATAATGCACTCCCCATAGTACTCCATATATAATAAGGCACCCCATAGTCCTCCATATAGTATAATGCACACCCCATAGTCCTCCATATAGTAAAATGCACCCATAGTCCTTTGTATATTATAATTCACTCCCTATAGTCCACCTTATATTATAATGCACCCCATAGTTCGCCATACAGTATAACACACTCCCAATAGTCCTGCATACAATATAATGAACACTCTATAGTCCTGCATATAGTGCTTCATATAGTATAATGCACTCCCCATAGTCATCCGTATAGTATAATGCACACCCCATAGTCCTCCATATAGTACAATGCATATCTCATAGTCCTTCATATAGTATAACATGCCCCATAGTCCATATAGTATAATGCAAGCCCCATATCCTTCATATAGTATAAAACACTCCCCATCATCCTCCATATAGTATAATCAACTCCCCATTGTCCTCCATATACAATGACACACTACAATTAGAAGCAAGGCCACAAAAAGAGGAATTAGAATTCTCCACAAAATTCAAGAATTAACAAAGCAAAAGAGGGCAACAGTATTTTCTTGCCCAGGTCTCAGAATTAATGCAGGATACAGCAAACCCATGGAATAAAGATGGCAGCAACACAGGTACAAAGTACTGATGAGACAACCACTCACAACCTACCAGTTCATGGAAGGAGTGACTGCTTAGTATTAAAATTGCACACAAAAAGACTTGTATAGGGTGCTGGTCACACACAGGTAGTGCACAGTGCATCAATATTGGCCTGGTAAACTAGTGTCTGTCCTGGTGGGGTGCACTTATATAGTGCTGGGAAGCACGCCTAATCTAATAGTATGGGCGTCACTAATAGGATGTAAGTCAGACCCTGTGCACTACCTGTGTGTGACCAGTGCCCTATACAAGTCTTTTTTTGTGTGCAATTTTCATTCCTGTTAGCGGCACGCCACTGGTGTGAGCCTTGAGCAAATGCCCAGTTTGCTTCACCCTAACGCTGGCCCTGAATACAGCAGAACAAGAAAACCATGTAGCAAGGCTGAAGGAAAGCTATAAGTGGCAGCAATGAACTGACTGCTATGGTAATAAATAGCCAGGAACTCCACCCATGGCTCCAGAAGAAATCTAATCAAGATTAATCCCTAAAGAACCAAACAAATCAGAGAACAGAAAGAGTCCAGGAGGCCTAAGATTTAGCTAAGCAGCGCTCACACTGCCCAGCGGCTACTGTGGCCTTAACGCCCCGACTCCTACTAGATGTGGTTGACGTGGCTGGAGCGTGTTCACACATGGATGTAACATATACTATGCACATCCGGGATGTTCGCATATTGTTCTGCAGGGATAATTTAGAAAGTCATTGCAGTGTTGCACTAGATCGTGCAGCTGCAGAAGTGCAAGGCAAGCTGTCAGACATGGCTGAATTCCATAAAGTATGTAGAGACGGTTTATTACCATCTCTGCCTCCTGATCCCTATATACAGTTATGCTCAAAAGTCAAAAGTTTACATACCCTGGCAGAATATTTGCTTTCATGGCCTTTTTTCAGAGAATATGAATGATAACACCAAAACTTTTTCTCCACTCATGATTAGTGGTTGTGTGAAGCCATTTATTGTCAAACTACTGTTTTCTCTTTTAAAATCATAATGACAACCCAAACATCCAAATGACCCTGATCAAATGTTTACATACCCTGGTTATTTTGGCCTGATAACATGCACAGAAATTGACACAAATGGGTTTGAATGGCTACTAAAGGTAACATCCTCACCTGTGACCTGTTTGCTTGTAATCAGTGTGTGTTGCATAAAAGCTGAGTGAGTTTCTGGGATCCAGACAGACTCTTGCATCTTTCATCCAGCCACTTACGTTTCTGGATTGTGAGTCGTGGGGAAAGCAAAAGAATTGTCAACGGATAAGATAACGGGAAAAGGTAGTTGAACTGTATAAAACAGGAAAGGGATACAAAAAGATATACAAGGAATTGATAATGCCAGTCAGCAGCGTTCAAACTGTGGTTAACAAATGGAAAATCAGGGGCTCTGTTAAAACAAAACCATGGTCAGGTAGATCAACAAAAAAATTTTGTCCACAACTGACAGGAAAATTGTTCGGGATACAAAGAAAAACCCACAAATAACATCAGCTGAAATATTAGACTCTCTGAAAACTAGTGGTGTGGCTGTTCCAAGATGCACAATAAGGAGGCACTTGAATAAAAATGGGCTACATGGTCGAGTCGCCAGAAGAAAGCGATTACTGCACAAATGCCATAAAGTAACATGCCTACAATACGCAAAACAGCACACAGACTAGCCTAAAAACTTCTGGAACAAGGTAATTTGGAGTGATGAGAACAAAATTAAACTTGTTGGCCACAACCATAAACGTTATATTTGGAGAGAGGTCAACAAGGCCTATGATGAAAGGAACACTATTCCTACTGTAAAGCACGGAGGTGGATCGCTGATGTTTTGGGGATGTTTGAGCTACAAAGGTACAGGAAACATAGTCAAAGTTGAAGGAAAGATGAATGCAGCACGTTATCAGCAAATACTGGAGACAAATTTGCAATCATCAGCCCAGAAGCTGCGCATGGGACGTATTTGAACAACAACATGACAACGATCAATATGACAACGATCCAAAATACAAGGCCAAGTCATTGGCTACAGCAGAACAAAGTGAAGGTTCTGGAATGGCCATCTCAGTCTCCTGACCTCAATATCATTGAGCCACTCTGGGGAGATCTCAAGCATGCAGTTCATGCCAGACAGTCCAAGAATTTACAGGAACTGGAGGCTTTTTGCCAAGAAGAGTGGGCAACTTTACCATTTGAGAGAATAAAGAACTTTGTCCACAACTACCACAAAGGTCTTCAAGCTGTCATTGATGGTAGAGGGGGCAATACACGGTATTAAGAAATGGGGTGTGTAAACTTTTGATCAAGGTCATTTGGATGTTTTGGGTTGACATTATGATTTAAAAAGAAAAAACACAGTAGTTTGACAATAAATGGCTTCACCCAACCACTAACCATGAGTGGAGAAAAAGTTTTGGTATTATTATTCATATTCTCTGAAAAAAGACCAAGAAACCAAATATCCTGCCAGGGTATGTAAATTTTTGTGCACAACTGTACATAATTGTGAACAAGTGCTGTGTATACAGTATAGGAAGCATTAACGGTGCTTCTTCCTCTGTACCCAGCGGAAAGGAAGAGGACTAGAACTCTAGAGCCACCTATTGGAAGCAGCGATCCTAATAGTTAATTTTAACCACTTAATGAACCTTGCAAAATGACATTGAATAAAAGCCAAACTAGAATCTCAATTTGCAGACATGGTGTTTCAGGGTGTTCCACCTCATCAGTGCAAAGTGTTAGATCTGATATGGCTAGGTGAGATGTCCTGGACTGGGGACTAAGGAGTAAGAATAGAGACAATTTCTTTTTTCCTCTAGTAAGATGGTGACGCCTGTGCAGTAGCATCTATCGGATCGCGCCATTTTGAGACAGAATTTTTTTTTTCTGAACAAATTTATATAAGCAAATAAAATAATTAAATGTATATTATACATTAGATCATGCTGCAGCACACGCGCTGGAGCCTGCCTGATGGATGTGATTTTTTTTTTCAATACATATAATATTCACTATGTAAAATAGGGGGCAGGTGACCTATCATAAGCCATAGAGATGAATAGCAGAGCACCACACAAAGACCCCCCACCTCATCGCCCACAGGCAAGACCTGAAACACGAGAATCACAGTAACTGAAAATAAAGATTAAACAACAACCACAAGACGGATTTCATCAACCAAGGTATCATTGTAATCAGTATAATAGCGCCAACCCAACAGTGTCTGTAGGTTACTCAGCACAATCCTGCTAACAGCTTCCCTTTAACACTGCCTGGGTTCCCCTGCAGGATCCATGTTGCCTCTTCATTTGCTTAGAGCAATATGTACAGAGCCTGGTGTTCTGGCCTGTGAACTCCTGTGACAGCATGACCAAGGGCCTGAGTAGTCAGTAAGCTTTGTAATCATTTACCCCATCTTTTGCAATTTGCCTCATCATCCATTTCTCTCAGCTGGCAATCATCTCTTCAGCAAACTCTTCTTTGTTTCTGTACCTATCTGCATTTTCCTCTTGCTATTAAGACATACCTCCCAACCGTCCCGATTTGGCCGGGACAGTCCC
>VIAB01005298.1:107238-120209 GCA_009801035.1 Oophaga pumilio | reverse complement strand
AAGCTATGCGGAATGTGTTTGCGATATATAAATAAAGGTTATTAATAATAGTAGATTGAAAATGGTGAAATTCAAGCTGTTAACTTTGCCATGTGTAGGAGAAAATAATCTTTTACATGAGCACAACTGCACAAACGAGGGTTTGCTGCTGTGCTGACACAGGGTGGAGTGGGTGAACACGACAAGCTGCTGGACTGTGAGAGAGGTGCAGGCGGAGATGTTATGGTAGATTGAGCAAGATGGGGTGTGCTTGATATGTAAAATCAGTCATAAACAGCAGGCATGTCCAATTCGATATCAGCTGACAGGCTCTCAGTCACCACAACTGTAGGGGGGTAAACAAGTGGAGGTTCTTCGGCCGGAGACCTGTATGAAAACACTTACCACATTGAGGGAGGAGGAAGTATCAGAAGATGCGGTTGATGAGGTGGACCTTGGTTGGTGAGATCCGCCAGTCTGCATTTTAGCACAGTGACATTACCAGATTAGTACATGTTGATCACGCATGTGGCAAGTCATGCATGCAGTACTGAAATTGTTTCATTTTTTTTACTCTACTAAGTTGTTTTTAAAAAAGTTGACAGATAACATGATTTTTTAGATTTTTGCCGGTATGAAGAAAAGACCAAGCTAGGCAACTGCAGAACCATGAACACTGCTGTCCACTGCCAGAGTTAGGCCTCAGGATGCTTTGGTTGTTGTGGTTGCATAACTCTGTGTCTACATAACCTCCTCATCTTCCTCCTCCTCCTCTGCTGAGCTATTCAGCTGCATGCCTCTGGGTTTACACCAAGTGTGATCTACTACCTCATCGTCATCCTCTCTGTTTTCCTACTCCTCGCCCTGAGAGTCACCCTCCTCCTCCTCTTCCTGCTTTGACAGCACTGTACAGTCCACAGGTGCCTCAAATATCTGAGTCTCGTCATAAATGGATCACCTTCACAGGACCCAACAGAGTTAACATCTGTTGACAAGGGTTTGGTTTATGCTCGGACAAAACATCCGGCCATGGATCAAAGTGAGAAAAAATTTGGCCATTGGTGCAAATGGTTTCCTCCTCTTGACTCTGTGAAACTTTAGAATATACTTCCTATGCCCATGGCTTACAATTCGTGTAGAGATCTACAGACTCAGTCATCTGTGGTTCCCAACAGTCAGTTGGGCACTTGGAGAGTTGTGATGTGGGGTAAAAAAAAGGGTAATTGGGTGCCACCACTGAGGACTGTACTGTGTGTGATGTTAAGATGGAAAAAGAGGAGTAGAGGCCACTTGATGCAGAATGTGCCATCTAATGGAGCACACGGTCTTCCTGGCCCTCATCTACAAAGCATACTGTTGTATGGTTGCCAAAGAAAGGGAGCGGAGTTGTCCGTCCAGTAACTGAAGTTGTAAAAGTGCTGCAAAAATTCTGACTGCAGCAAAACAAACCGACTTCTCCCTCATATCATACCTGTCTCACAATCCTAAACAGCTATTCAGAGTACTTTTAATTATTTCCTGCATCCAACAGTTCCCCTTCTCTCTCATCTCAGCTAAATAATTTGCTTCACCACCTGTGAACTTGACACAATAACGTCTTACCTCATTCCAAATGTTACCAGTCTTCATCACAAGCCTAACCCACCTCTTCAACATGTCACTAACAATTGATGTCTTCCATCCTGATTTAAACATACCTCAATCACACCCATCCTCAAAAAGCCCTTGACCCATCCTTTCTGTCTACCTATCGCCAGATATCATTTCTCCTCTATGCCTCTAAACTACTGGAACAACACATCCATTTTGAACTGTCCTCCCACCTCTCCTCTTTCTCCCTCTTTGACCGCTTACAATCTGACTTCAGACCGCACCATTCCACTGAAACTGCCCTGAATAAAGTCACCAACGACCTACTAACCGCCAAATGAAAGTGACGTGAGTTTGTCCTCTTCCTACTCCTGGTATCTGTCTTTGACACAATGGACCATTCTCTCTTGCTACAGACTTTCTGATCTGTTGACATTACAGACTTGGCCCTTTGTAGGATTTCCTTGTACTTAACAGACAAGACATTCAGTGTCTCCAACTCACACACCACCTCCTCATCTCGCCCCCTATGTGTCAGTGTCCACCAAGGTTCAGTTGTAGGACCAGGAACTATGCTAAGAGGGCACACGTGCACGCTCCCTCCCTCTTAAAGGGACCACCCGCATCAACCTAAGGTATTGCAAACCTATAGCTCGGCGACACCTTCTATTTAAGGCTTCTCCTCCAATATGGAGGTGCCTGAGCCTGTTAGTTTGCCTTGCATGCTTGCTAGTTGTCAGGTTCCTCAGGTCCGCCTGTATGCTTGTTTACCCTGTACCCGTTTGCTCTTACCTATCTGTGTCCATTTGCTCGTACCTGTCTGCACTCTTCTGTCCATCAGCTGGTCCAGCCCGCACCTGCCAATGCTTTTCTATTCTTCAGCCGGTCCCATCTGCACCAGTGGTTCCAGAGTCCCTACAGTGCCTGCCTGAATTTTTCATCCCTCCTTTGGGCAGTAGCAACTTACCCGATGTAGGGGGTCAACTGCCACCTTCTGTAGGTCAGCCATGGTGTAGCACCTGGTGCCACCTCTTTGTACCTCCTTGGGTCGCAGTTTTCCCTGCTGCCACTTGTCTGAGTAGGGAATTTGTAGGTCACCTAGTTATTCCCCTTCCTTGCCCATTAGTCTCCATCTGCTGGGTTGGCTGTATTGGAAGAGGTGTCGGTCCCCACCATACTAATTCTACTTTATTGCAATTGATGCCACTTTGTTGGTGTCTGCCACTCATTTTTGTAAATATGTAGACTCTTGATTGGGTCTCCTTCAAGCATGTTGCCTGAAGCAGTAGACCTCCAAGACTATCATGATTCCACTTCCTTGACTCCGTGCTACTATCCTTATATTTTTCTGACTATAGTAGTCTATGAAATATATATGATATTTGTATCATCTGAGTGTGGCTGAGGATGAAAGCAGGTTGAGCTTTTGCATGTGGTATCACAGCTCCCAGCACAGGACACCTACAACGATCCCTCACCCACCCGTTCTTACTGTGAGGTTCAACTGAAAGCTGTAAATGCTGTCCCAGGCCCCGATACCTCATGCCTGGAAGATTGCTGCAGTGCCATGCTACAATTAGTACTGTGGGTAAATTGAGGCCACTTTCCTGGTGTCTGCCAATAATGTGTTTTGGCAGCATTTGGGGCAGTTATAAGGTGTTGTGCATGCGTTTGTTTTTGCCTCTCATTGAGATGAAAGGCGTTATGTTCGGTGCATATTCAATTAATTAATCGGTGAATATTGCAAATTCGGTGATCACAATCCGAACCAAACACTGAAATATTTGCTCATCTCTAATTATAACTCTCCAAAAAAGCATTAAAAATGTATCTGGATTCAATTTCTCATGCATTTAACACGCCAAGAAAGTGTTGAAAAAGTTATCTGGATTCAAATACTTATCCATATACTATTAAATGCTCTGGGTTACATTTCAATGGTAAATAACCCTCAAAAAATAGTTCAAAATTTTTTGGTATTATATTGATCATCCATAGAGTATTACATTTTCTTTGGTAGTTTTCGGTGGCATATCACAATCAAAGTAATTTGACTATTTTCTTTGGTATTATATTGCTCATCCATACAGGATTATGTGTTCTTGGGTACATTTTGGTGGTGTATATATAACACTTCAAAAAAATGTATACATTTGTCTGTATTCTAAAACTCATCCATACCATTTTACGTGCTTTATGTTACATTTTAGTGGTTTATAAATCGAAAAAAAATAATAAAAAATTGTATAGATTCAATTACTGATCCATACAGTATTATGTGCTTTCTGTTATATTTTGGTGTTATGTAAAACTCCCAAAAAAGTTTATAGATTCAATCATTCATCCATACACTGTAACGTGGCTCTTGTTATATTTCGCTGCTATACTAACCCCTTCACGACATGCGCTGTACATGTGCTGCGCATGTCGCGTCTCAGCCTTTGATGTGGGTTCCAGCACTGAGTCTTCATCTTTCTAGGCATATGTCAGCTGTTCTGAACAGCTGATATGTGCACCTAACAGCCGCTAGTGGAATTGCGATCCACCCGCGGCTGTTATCCTGTTAAATGATGCTGTTAATCTCTGACAGCAGCATTTAATGTCATTGCGTCACTAATCCTGCCCATACGCGCCCGTGTCACATGACCTAGGGTTGACGAAGGGTTGGAATGACAACAAGGGGTCTGCAGCAGACCCCTATGTTTGTGTCATGTGTGCATCGCCACGAAGATCGTCGCGGTTGCACATTCTGACTTCTCACAGCTGAGTAGCTGTTTCTTTGTGTTTGGCAGTTAGGGAGTTAATTCTGTCTGTGCTCGGTTCTGGCACTGGGTGCAGTTTCTCCCAGCTGCAATTGATTATTTGTTGATTGGTTTCCTTTAAATCCCTGGTTGTCTGCTTTGGGAGTTGCCAGTGAAATCTCCATGCAGACCACAAATAGGATTGAACCTGTATAGACTCAAGTTGAGTTCTCCTTAGTTGATTTAGCTCACATTGCTTAGAGTTTTATATCCCAGACCATTTATGTTTCTTCTATGCTTGTGTGTGTATGCAAGTCTGTGTTTACTCCTGTCTGTCTTATATGTTTAAATTGTGTATTTAGTTGATATCTGCCCATATCCCTGTGGTGGTATTCAGGGATTGATAGGAGACAGGATTAGGCTGGAGACTTGGACCTCTGAACCATTATCAGTACCTCCAAGGTGAGGGATTAGTTAGGACCCCAGTTTAGGGTCAGGTTAGACCCCGGTCCACCTCTTTCCTGTTACAGCTTTACAAGTCCTCAAGATTAACCCTGAGTTCAACGGATATCGTGTCAGGCAAATCTATTCTATACTTACATGTTGAAGTTGCTAAACTGTATGTTGTTTAGAGTGTTGTCCCTGTAAGAATAGTTTACTGACATTGTTAACATCTCATTAGACAGCGTGACAGTTTGTCATTGCCGGATTGCTTTGAGCGCCGCTAAGAGCATCCAGTCACCTATTTGATTAGGAAACTGACATCAGCAGAGAAAAATTATAGCGTAGTTGAGAAGGAGTGCTTGGTGATTAAGTGGGCCTTGGAGTCCCTATGCTACGATTTGCTCGGGCGTCAGTTTTGTTTGGTAACGGATCATTCACCCCTCATCTGGATGAGAAACGCAAAGGAAAGGAATGCTCGGGTCACCAGATGGTTCCTGTCCCTACAAAACTTCAGTTTTTCAGTGGGACATCGGGCGGGGAAGTCATAGGTAAATGCGGATGCCCTGTCATGGGCCCCCTGTATGGTGAAAAATGTTCAACCCCACAAGTTTGAACATGGGAGGTATGTGAGGCAGTGACTGGTGTTATATGCGAGGGTTGCTATGTGTCCCCCAGAATTTGCATTGAAGAATATTGAGGCTGCGAGAGTGCATTAGCCCCTTTCTGACATCGGAGGTACTATCCCATCCAGGTGACCTGGGCCCATATGACCGTGTACGGGATAGTACATCATATGCGATCAGCCGCGCTCATGGGGGGAGCGCAGCTGATTGCGGCCGGGTGTCAGCTGATTTTAACAGCTAATATCCGGCACTATGTGCCAGGAGCGGTCAGGGACTGCTCCAGGCACTTTAACCCCCGGCACACTGCAATCAAACATGAAGCATCGCGCAGGTAGGGGGCTCCCTGCGTGCTTCCTTGAAACCCTCAGAACAATACAAGGAAGCAGGCGCTGAGAGCAGGTGCCAGCAAGCCTCCCGCACTGCCTGTCAAATCCCTGATCTGACAGAGTGCTGTGCAAACTGTCAGATCAGCGATCTGACACTATATAGTGATGTCCCATCCTGGGACAATGTAAAAAAGTATTAAAAAAAATTAATATGTGTAAAAATAATTTAAAAAAAAAATCCTAAATAAATTAAAAAAAAATATTCCCCAATAAATTCATTTCTTTATGTTAATAAAAAGCAAAAACAATATAAGTACACATATTTTGTATTGCTGGGTCTGTAACGACCCGCTGTATAAAATTGTCCCACTAGTTAACCGCTTTAGTGAACCCCTTAAAAAAAAGGCAAAAAAACAATGCTTTATCATCATACCTCCGAACAAAAAGTGGAATAACACGTGATCAAAAAGATGGATATACATAAACATAGTACCGCTGAAAACATCATCTTGTCCCACAAAAAAAGAGCCGCCATCAGCGAAAAAATAAAAAAGTTATAGCTCGCAGGATAAAGCGTTGCAAAAATAATTCTTTTTTATATAAAATTGTTTTTATTGTATAAAAGTGCCAAATCATAAAAAAATATAAATGAGGTATCGCTGTAATCGTACTGACCCGACGAATAAAACCACTTTATCAATTTTACCACACGCAAAGCGGTATAAAGACTCCCCAAAAGAAATTCATGAATTGCTGGTTTTTGTTCATTGTGCCTCCCAAAAATTGTAATAATGAGCAATCAAAAATGCCATGTGCCCGAAAATGGTACCAATAAAAAACGTCAACTCGTCCAGCAAAAAATAAGACCTTACATGACTCTGTGGGCCAAAATATGGAAAAATTATAGCTCTCAAAATGTGGTGATGCAAAAACTATTTTTTGCAATAAAAAGCGTCTTTTAGCGTGTGACAGCTTCCAAACATAACCCACTATAAAATCCCACTATAAATAGTAAATCAAACCCCCCTTCATCACCCCCTTAATTAGGGAAAAATAGTAAAATTAAAAAAATGTATTTATTTCCATTCTCCCATTAGGGTTAGGGTTAGCAGTAGGGTTAGGGCTAGGGTTGGGGTTAGGGCTAGGGTTAGGGCTAGGGTTAGGTTAGGGTTGGAGTTAGAATTGGGGGCTTTCCACTGTTTAGGCACATCAGAGACTCTCCAAATGTGACATGGCGTCTGATCTCAATTCCAGACAATTTTGCGTTGAAAACGTCAAACTGTGTTTCTTATTTTCCAAGCTCTGCCATGCGCCAAAACAGTAGTTTACCCCCACATATGGGGTATCAGCGTATTCAGGACAAATTGCACAATAACTTTTGTGGTCCAATTTTTCTTGTTATTTGTCCTGAGTATTAGTGTACTCAGGACAAATTGCACAATAACTCTTGGGGTCCAATTTCTTCCGTTACCCTTTGGAAAATAAAAAATTGGGGGCGAAAATATAATTTTTGTGGAAAAATATATGAAGTTATAAACTTCTGTGAAGCACTTGGGGGTTCAAAGTTTTCACCACACATGTAGATAAGTTCCTTGGGGGGTCTAGTTTCCAAAATGGGGTCACTTGTGGGGGGCTTCCACTGTTTAGGCACATCAGGGGCTCTCCAAACGCGACATGTCGCCTGATCTCAATTCCAGCCAATTTTGCGTTGAAAAAGTCAAAAGGCGCGCCTTCCCTTCCGTGCTCTGCTATGTGCCGAAACACTAGTTCCCTCCCACATATGGGGTATCAGCGTACTCAGAACAAATTGCGCAATAACTTTTGGGGTCCAATTTCTCCTGTTACCCCTGGAAAAATAAAAAAATTAGACCTGAAATAATTTTTTTGTGAAAAAAGTTGTATGTTCATTTTTTTTTAAACATTCAAAAAATTCCTGTAAAGCACCTGGAGGGTCAATAAACTTCTTGAATGTGGTTTTTTAGCACCATGAGGGGTGCAGTTTTTAGAATGGTATCACTTTTGGGTATTTTTTATCATATAGACCCCTCAAAGTGACTTCAAATGTGATGTGGTTCCCCTCTAAAAAATGGTGTTGTAAAGATGAGAAATCTCTGATTAACTTTTAACACTTATAACTTCCGAACAAAAAAAAATTTGAATTCTGCTGATGTAAAGTAGACATGTGGGAAAATGTTACTTATTAAGTATTTTGTGTGACATATCTCTGTGATTTAAGGGCATGAAAATTCAAATTTGAAAAACTGCGAAATTTTCAAAATTTTCCGTTTTTTTCACAGATAAACGCAAGGTATATCAAAGAACTTTTACCGCTAACATGAAGTACATACATATATATATTCATGAAGTACAATATGCCACGAGAAAACATTGTCAGAATCACCAGGATCCATGGAAGCGTTCCAGAGTTACTACCTCATAAAGGGACAGTGGTCAGAATTGTAAAAAATTGGCCAGGTCATTAAGGTGTAAACCACCCTTGGGGGTAAAGGGGTTAAAGTCACAGGCATAGCTGTGATTGCAATGCTAAATAAAAGTGTTTGTCTTGGGCAAGCTATTTGCCCAAGGCAGATTTAAGGAAACCTGCCATGGGCTTTTATTTTTGGAGTGGACTACTGGATGGTAGTGGGGTTGTCCGCTTCCTCCCAGTCATTGATTTATCCATACACTGTAACGTAGTTCTTGTTGCATTTCGCTGGTATATTAAACTCTAAAAAAAAATACTTCCAAAACTTTTTATGGATTCAATGATTCATTCATACAAGTGAAGTAAAAAAACAAATGAAGAGCAATCACCTGCACTAATTGATCATAGAATGTACCTCAAAATGGAAAATTGCCATTAAAATGGAAAATGGAATGGAATGGAATGGTAAGCGCCAGTGCACTATTTATTTTTATTCATTCACACAGTTTAATGTGCTTTGTGTAAAATTATGGTGGGTTAAAAATTTTGAAAAATCGCTTGACCTTTTAAAAGTTTACAACATATTTTTGTGTGAAATTTTGTTCATTTGAAATAAAAACCAAAACTGGCCTGCTGTATATGTACACTTTCTTAATATTTTAATGAGGCTGTCCAGTTGCTGTCTTCAAGGGAGTATAGATGACCTTGCTTGTAATTTTTGGAAGACTTTGCATTCAGCCTAATGTAGGAGTGTAGGAGTACCACAACTATACTTTCCTCACAATATTTGAATGAGGTCCTTCATTTGGTGCCATCAAGGTTGTATGGATGATTCTGCTTGTAAGTTTGGGCAGGCTTTGCACTGTGCAGAATTTTTGAGTGTAGGAGAACCACAACTATACTTTGCTCACAATATTTCCATAAGGCGCTATTTTTGGTTTATGGATGATCCTGCTTGCAAATTGTGGAAGGCTTTGCACTTAGTGCATAGCCTTTATGAGTCTAGGAATACCACTTCAAGATAATTTAAACAGAATGTGTATGAGACCCTCCTCAGTGTCTAATAAAAGATGTTTCTGAGTCCCTCTTAGATCAAATTTTTGACAGTTCTTGCTTTCTTTATAAATTACACTAAAATTTCCTATTAACAAATTCAATTTTGGTTAACTTAAATTATTATTTTTTTAAAAAATCCTTTTAATATTGTGCCTTATTTGTCATTATATAGGAAAGAATGTTTCTTAACATTTTTTTTTCATGTAAACTCCAATTTCTTGCCGATTTTGAATATTTTATTGTCAGTCCTTAAAGTGGAGTAAAAGTGTGACACCATTATTTTCAGCAGTGATCTCGGAGTTAGAAATGTTACCAGTGGTCTTCCCCATGCTGTTCTCCTTCCATTCAGCACTTTTTCAACCATGTCAACATTTTCACTACCCCCAAACCTTTTTGTAGGGTCTGCTGGAAAAATACTTGGATTCCTGATTGACTCCCATTATACTTGTTACTCAAAACGAGCATTCGAGCATTAGGAATTGCTTGGTTTGAGTAATGAGCATCTGAGCATTTTAGTGCTCGCTCATCTCTAAAGCTTATTATCTTCTATTTATAAGAGTCCAACATATTAGAATAACTGGTGGAAATGAGTATAAAGTCCAACTAGTAGACAGCCCTGTCCCTTTGATCTGTGTATAAAGAAATATTCTTAGGATACATTAAAAAATTGTAAGATAGTTACATTATAGAGAAGCTCTACCTTTGGGGTCACCTTCCTTATTACTTTATAACTTGCAAATATTTAATAAAATTACAAAATCAAATCTATTACAGATTGAACAAGTTATCATAAAAAAAATTATAGATATAATAACTATACGTTAACTGCTAGTCAATTGTTCCTCTAATATAAACATGAAAAGTCAAAGCTTCCCGGTAAGGATACCATCACTTTATGAATTATGTCACATTAAACAAAAACACATTTCCTCAATAGACCTTTTGTCATGTATACAGATCTCCGAAGTTTGATTTTATGGAGTCCTTTGAAATAACTAGTAAAATATTTGCACTGTAGAATGGGGTAATTATCACAGCTTGAAAACTCAAGCCAAAGTGTTAATCACACGCGTAAGCTATAGAAAGAATGAAAATAAATAAGCCAATCTCTTTATGTGCTCCATGGGAGAAAGGAAAGACTTATTTGTTTAGAAATTCTTTTTAGCTGCATTCCTTGCACCCGGACAAAGGGACTGTTCCACTTTATGGCTCGGACAATCTTAGAAGGTGTTTGCCTTTGCATAAGAGGATATCCTGGGCTACAAGAGCCACGGCAATGATTGCAGCTTCAGGATATGTGGGATCATTTCCTGAATGTGAGTGATGCTAACAAGTGTAAAATAGCCCATGTCACTTGCTGCGGATACGGAGAGAACTAAAGAGCTGGGAGTAAAACTAAACTAAATTGTAAGAAACGTCTACGTCTTCCCAGGTAAGAACGCCTTCTAAACGAATCAGTAAATACTATTATTTTATCTGGGTGGCAGAACACAGCTGTGATCCTTATGCTTGCATGTAGTATGCACACTTATTGGTCTTACAATTGGTCTCTTGTTGAATTTTACAATTTAAGCAGCATAGTTCACTTATATCTGTCACACAGTATCTATAGTTGCCAAGACTGGTTTCTCATGTACAGACATTTTCACTACTATTCCTGTTAGGAGTTTTTGATAAAGACTACACGGATGTGCAAAGTACAGCACCTCTACAAGCATACATCCAGAGTCCTCTTCTCCTTATCATACTTGTTTATATCTCGACACCAGTGGTCTGCAACATGTGACTCTCCCACTGTTGCAAAACTACAATTCCCAGCATACCCTGACAGACTGGAAACTTACAATTACTGAAGAGCCCCAGGTTAACCTCAACTGTTTTATATATATGATGCCTGCCTTTTGCATTATTCTACAATACCAATTTTTATCCATGCATAATCACATGCATTACTGTATGTTTTTCTATATACCATTTATATCAGCACTACACTAAGTTTATTGCTATTATGTTAGAATTCCCATATGCGTCAATTATGTGTATTTGTTTAATATGTATGTGTTTGTATCTACATACAATTTACTGTGCTCTCCATATATGTCTGCACGTCTGTAAGTACGATCATGTATGTTGATATCTACACACATTAATTGTGGTTCTTATTCTACAATGCACTCACTTATTATTTTACATTCATTATTATTATTATTATTTTATCAACCTTCGGCTCGATCTCAAGCCATGGCGACTTGATGGATAAGCTTTCTGTAGGAAGATCGATCTTGTGCTAGATAGGTCCACCAGGGTCTCCTCCGCCATTATCGTGACTGTATCAAGCCATCGTGTTGCTGATCTCCATCATTATACTAGCAAATACATATATATCAATGATGGACTTATTATTTTACACCATAGTTACTATTATTTTTATTATTTATAATATATTATTTACATCCCTTCACTTATACATTATGCACTTAACGTACAGTATATGTGCATATGTGTGTGTATGCTTATATACATAGTCATTTAATCCCTGTAGACACCTGTCCACATTTATCCCCAGTAGACTATAAGCCCACAAGGGCACGTCCCTCTCCCCTCAGCACCATTCTGTAACTCTGTTATTGTTAGTCTGTTGAAATTTAATTCTGTATTTTTTATGTAACCCTCTATCATGTACAGCACCATGGAATCAATGGTGCTCTACAACTCTTCGGAAAGCTTTATTTTCCCTCATTATTATATACACTGCCACTTAATGTCCAGTCTTTACTTTGTTTCCCATTGTTGGGTAGTAAGCAAGCGTCCGTCTCCTGGGTTTTCTGTGCCACCTGCATCTTTGTGCTGGTCCTGATGTCAGATCACATCTCACCACATGTGCTCCTGACATGACGTGTGGCATGACACGGGCTACGGAGGACTTCCAGGCTCTGCCGGGACAGCGCATGCATTGCTATTGTAGCCAGCACTGACGCGTCATTTGACATTTACTCACTTGAAGCTCCTGTTGGGCGCAACTACCTTTTAACGAGGCCCCTCCCACTAGGACACCATCCCCTGACGAAATGCGCGTAGCGTTGGATGAGGATCCTTGAAGGAACTTTCATTTTCTTGCGTCTCTATAACTTTCCATCACTATATGCATATTACATATTATTGGATATAGGATGTTTTGAGGAAAAATGAACTCCATATCCATGAATATAATTTGCTTACCTTGGCGAACATATTCTAGCATAAGCAATCCTGTTCCCATATAACTGATATACTTCTATTCATCGTAATGTTCTCCAATTCACATGCATATATGTCATATATTTATGATATTTTCTATTCCTCCTTGTCGAAGTTGGTCGCTTCTTCCACCATGTGACCCATATTTTGACCTACTTTTGAACAAAATGAAAGATATTATTTTTATCTATTGGTGTGATGTTATTTATGGACAAATTATCTTTTCTTTTTCTCTTATATGTTAAAAATATAGAACATTAAATATAGTTTACTATAATAATTTTAATGAAAAAATGTTTTTTGAGGATCCATTAAATATCAGCATTATCATTATTAAATATATTCAATGTCCTTTTAAGTAAGTATGATTTCTTGTATTAATAAGAGAACCAAACAATCTGATTTACACAGCATTGTACACAGGATGTCCACGTCCAGGGCCGGCTCCAGGTTTTTATGGGCCCCGGGCGAAAGAGTCTCAGTGGGCCCCCTTTACACAGACCACTCATCATTCATGATGCACAGATACTGCAGAGAAATATAGGTATAG
>VIAB01005298.1:0-11359 GCA_009801035.1 Oophaga pumilio | reverse complement strand
CTCTAGTTATCCAAAATTCTAAAATAGCATGGTCGCTATCTCCTTAGGTCCCAGCCACTTTTACCTCTGTTTATAAGGATTAGATCCAAGGTAGCAGATCCCCTTGTTTTCTCCTCTACGTTTTGGAAGATAAGGTTGTCAGCAAGAGAGGATGAGAATTTCCTGGACCGGTTAGTTTTGCCTGAGAGAGAATCCCAACAAATGTCTGGACAGTTGAAATCTCGCATGACCACTATGTCATATTTTTTGGAGAACTTGGCCATTTGATGCATAAAGAGTTCATCCATATCTTCAGCTTGCATAGACGGCCTGTAGTAAATGCCTACAATGTTGTCCTTTCAATTGTTCGCTCCTTGTATTCTTACCCAGTTTCCACAGAACTCTCAGTCTCTGAAGCTTCAATCACTGTACAGATATATACGTTTTTCTAACATACAATGCGACAACTCCTCCTCGTTTATCAAGTCTGTTTCTTGCAAATAAGTTGGATCCTTCTAGCCTTGTATTCCAATCATGTGTATCGTCCCACCAATTTTCAGTGATTCCAATGACATCATATTTCTTTCCCAGCGTTAGTAGTTCCAATTCTCCTTGTTTGTTGCCCATGCTTTGTGCGCTTTTATAGAAACATTTTAGTTTGTGATTGGTTTCTCTTCCTCCAATATTTTTATTATTTAGATTTTTTGTCTTTGTTCTTCCTTTCCACTTCTAATAGCAGAGTTCTCAATAGCATTTGTCAGGTGTATGGATTTTTCCGGCCTTTTGCTTCCCTTCCCACATTGTTCTAGTTTAAAGCTCTCCTGATGAGTATAGCAAGGCGACTTCCAAATACATGTTTTCCAGTCTTTGTAAGGTGCACCTCATCTCTAGCAAGTAGTCCATTGTATAGGTAATTCACTCCGTGATCCAGAAATCCAAATCCTTGCTGACGGCACCATCGACGTAGGTAGTTATTCATCTGCAGAATTTTATTCCACCTCCTTGTTCCATGGCCATCCACTGGAAGGATGGAAGAGAAGACCACCTGCGCTCCCAGTTCTTTCACTTTCTTGCCTAAGTTTTCAAAGTCACTGCAGATGGTTTCCAGGTCACTTCTTGTGGTGTCATTTGTCCCCACTTGTATTAGCAGGAATGGGCAGTCATCTTTAGGTCTGAAGAGTACTGATATCCTGTCAGACATCTTTTTTTGCACCTGGAAGACAGCACATTTCTCGAGGTTATATCCGGTCTGCAGATAGCAGCCTCTGTTCCTCTCAACAGGGAATCGCCCATGACCACAACTCTCCGTTTCTTCTTCACAACAATTTTCTTTCTCCATCCAGGAGGACTCTGAGGGCATACAAGGTTGTTCTTTGTCTTATCTGGATGTATTTCTTTATCGTTCTCCTGTGTGAGAGCATGGTACTGGTTCCTGAGCATTATGGGTGCTGACTGCCTCCCGATCCTCCTGCTTCTCTGGGTCTCATGCTTCCATTCCTCTGTTTCTTCAGGTGCACTTCGAATTTCTTCTTTCTGTACCATGAAGAGATAATTTTGCTCTGTCTAAGAACTCTTCATCTTTCTTAATGATCTTCAGTGTAGCTAACCTCTCTTCTAGATTTCGCAACTTTTCCTCCAACATGGACACAAGCTTGCATTTCTGGCATGTGAAATTTGGCTTTTCCACTGGTAAATCTGTGAACATGTAGCAAGAAATGCAGCTCACCACATGGCTCCTGGCTAGAGTTGAGCGATACTTTCAGATACCCAAAAGTATCGGAATCGGAATTCCGATACAGCTAATATCGGCCGATACCCGATACTTGCGGTATCGGAATGCTCAACCCTACTCCTGGCCTCTTCCCTGCTCCTATTGTTAAAGAGATATCAAAGTGGTGAAAAACGTACGCGGCTTGAAAACTAAGTAATGTAATAGACAAACCATTATTTCTTATATTTAGGGACTCTATAGCGACCGGGTCTGTTCCACAGGACTGGCGCATAGCATATGAAGTATTAACATTCAAAAAGGGTTCTAAAAGTGAACCTGGAAATTATAGGCCAGTAAGTCTAACCTCTATTGTTGGTAAAATCTTTGAAGGGTGCTTAAGGGATGTTATTCTGGATTATCTCAATGAGAATAATTGTTTAACTCCATATCAGCATGGGTTTAAGAGGTGAGTCATTGGATGTGGTATATCTTGATTTTTCCAAAGCTTTTGATACCGTGCCACACAAGAGGGTGGTACACAAAATGAGAATACGGAGTCTGGGGAAAAATGGGTGTAAATGGGTAACTAACTGGCTTAGTGATAGAAAGCAGAGGGTGGTTATAAATGGTACAGTGCCTTGCGAAAGTATTCGGCTCCCAGGAACTTTTCAACCTTTTCCCACATATCATGCTTCAAACAAAGGTACGAAATGTAAATTTTTGGTTAAGAATCAACAACAAGTGGGACACAATTGTGAAGTTGAATGAAATTTATTAGTTATTTTAAATTTTTGAGGAAATACAAAAACTGAAAAAGTGGGGCGTGCAATATTATTCGGCCCCTTAACTTTCAGTGCAGCAAACTCACTCCAGAAGTTCATTGTGGATCTCTGAATGATCCAATGTTGTCCTAAATGACTAATGATGATAAATATAATCCACCTGTGTGTAACTAAGTCTCCGTATAAATGCACCTGCTCTGTAATTGTCTCAGGGTTCTGTTTAAAGCACAGAGAGCATCATGAAGACCAAGGAACACAAACAGCAGGTCTGTGATATTGTTGTGGAGAAGTTTAAAGCTGTATTGGGATACAAAATGATTTCCAAAACTTTAAACATCCCAAGAAGCACTGTGCAAGCGATCATATTGAAATGGAAGGAGTATCATACCACTGCAAATCTACCAAGACCCAGCCGCCCCTCTAAACTACCATCTCAAGCAAGAAGAAGACTGATCAGAGAGCCAAGAGGCCCATGATCACTCTGGATGAACTGCAGAGATCTACAGCTGAGGTGGGACAGTCTGTCCATAGGACAACAATCAGTCGTACACTGCACAAATCTGGCCTTTATGGAAGAGTGGCAAGAAGAAAGCCATTTCTCAAAGATATCCATAAAAAGTGTCGTTTAAAGTTTGCAAGAAGCCATCTGGAAGACACACCAAACATGTAGAAGAAGGTGCTCTGGTCAGATGAAACCAAAAATTTAACTTTTTGGCAACAATGCCAAACAATATGTTTGGCGTAAAGGCAACACAGCTCATCACCCTGAACACACCATCCCCACTGTCAAACATAGTGGTGGCACCATCATGGTTTGGGCCTGCTTTTCTTCAGCAGGGACAGGGAAGATGGTTAAAATTGATGGGAAGATGGATGGAGTCAAAGACCATTCTTGAAGAAAACCTGTTAAGAGTCTGCAAAAGACCTGAGACTGGGACGGAGATTTGTCTTCCAACAAGACAATGATCCCAAACATAAAGCAAAATCTACAATGGAATGGTTCACAAATCAACGTATCCAGTTGTTAGAATGGCCAAGTCAAAGTCCAGACCTGAATCCAATCGAGAATCTGTGGAAAGAGCTGAAAACTGCTGTTCACAAACGATCTCCATCCAACCTCACTGTGCTCGAGCTGTTTGCCAAGGAAGAATTGGCAAGTATTTCAGTCTCTCAATGTACAAAACTGATAGAGACATACCCCAAGTGACTTGTAGCTGTAATCGCAGCAAAAGGTGGCGCAACAAAGTATTAAGTTAAAGGGGCTGAATAATATTGCATGCCCCACTTTTCAGTTTTTGTATTTTCACAAAAATTTAAAATAACCAATACATTTCATTCAACTTCACAATTGTGTCCCACTTGTTGATTCTTCACAAATAAATTTACATTTGGTATCTTTATGTTTGAAACATGATATGTGGGAAAAGGTTGAAAAGTTCCAGGGAGCCAAATACTTTCCCAAGGCACTGTATATTCTCTAACTGGGTTAATGTGACCAGTGGGGTACGGCAGGGGTCGGTGTTGGGACATTTTCTCTTCAACATATTTAACGATCTGGTAGAAGGTTTACACAGTAAAATATCGATATTTGCAGATAATACAAAACTATGTAAAGCAGTCAATACAAGAGAAGATAGTATCCTGCTACAGATGGATCTGGATTAGATGGAAACTTGGGCCGAAAGAAGGCAGATGTAGTTGAACAATGATAAATGTATGGTTATACACATGGGAAGAAGGAATCAATATCACTATTACACACTGAAAGGGAAACCACTGGGTAAATCTGACATGGAGAAGGACTTGGGGATCCTTGTTAATGTTAAACTAACCTGGAGCAGCCAGTTCCAGGCAGTGGCTGCCAAGGCAAACAGGATCATGGGGTGCATTAAAAGAGGTCACGATACACATGATGAGAGCATTATACTGCCTCTGTACAAATCCCTGGTTAGACCGCACATGGAGTACTGTGTACAGTTTTGAGCACTGGGGCTCAGGAAGGATATAATAGAACCAGAGCGGCCTTGCTAACTATGTTACTATGTTAGATAGAATATCAAAAATAAAATCCAGAAAATCACCTTGTATAAATTATATAAATTTATTTGCATTTTGCAGTGAGAAATAAGTATTTGATCCCTCTGGCAAACAAGACTTAATATTTGGTGGCAAAACCCTTGTTGGCAAGCACAGCAGTCAGACGTTTTTTGTAGTTGATGATGAGGTTTACGCACATATCAAGAGGAATTTTGTTCCATCTCTAAATCATTAAGATTCTGAGGCTGTTGCTTGGCAACTTGGAGCTTCAACTCCCTCCATAAGTTTTCTATGGGATTAAGGTCTGAAGACTTGCTAGGCCACTCCATGACCTTAATGTGCTTCTTTTTTAGCCACTACTTTGTTGCCTTGGCTGTATGTTTTGGGTCATTGTCTTGCTGGAAGACTCAGCCACAACCCATTTTTAATTACCTGGCAGAGGGAAGGAGGTTGTCACTCAGGAGTTTACGGTACATGGCTCCATCCATTCTCCTATTGATGTGGTGAATTAGTCCTGTGCCCTTAGCAGAGAAACACCCCCAAAACATGTTTCTACCTCCATACTTGTCACGGCGAGTTGAGTTACTGCCAAAAAGATACATTTTTGTCTCATCTGACCACAGCACCTTCTCCCAATCACTCACAGAATCATCTTTTTGAGCAGTGGGACCTTGTGGGCACTGCAAGATTTTAAATCTTTGTGACATAATGTTACCAATGGTTTTCTTGGTGACTGTGGTAAAGCTGCCTTGAGATTATTAACAAGTTCCCCTGTGTAGTTTTAGGCTGATCAGTTATCAGCCGGCTCCTGCAATGTAAATAATAATAAAAAAGGCATGGTTTCCCCTGTATTTTTGATGACCAGACAGGCAAAACTCACAACTGGGGGCTGCAACCCTCAGCTGTCAGCGTTAACAATGCTGGTTATCAAGAATAGAGGGGTCTCTATGCTGTTTTTTTAAATTATGTAAATAATTTTAAAAAACGGTGTGGAGTCCCCCCTGTGAGGGACTAAGTGCAGGTCTCTCCCCTTCTGAAATGTGCCCCCACCCTTGTATTCCCCAAGGCCATAAAAAGCCATGCAGTGTTTATCTTTAATTAAAAACCAAGAACAAATCCTATGAAGCTCATAACACAAAGGTGCGAAATCCCCTGCAAGCTACTGGCAAACCCTTTTGTGTGACTTGAAAAACATGGATATACCTCGTCGTACAACAAATCACAGCAAGGCTATGAGGTATTGAATCTGGAAAATGACCTATAATTACAGAATGCAATATCTATGAGCCTAGCCGAGCACATCATCCGAATCGGTGTTACTTCCCCCATACGCCCGTGCCCAGCAGCCAATTGTAGCACTCTGTGTTATGGAGTTATAAAGATTAGCCACCAGGAATTACATACGGTAAGCAAATTTGGACTTTATGCGCAAATAAAATCCACCCAAATCCAGTGGCGCTGCTGCCATTCCATTCAGAACTTCAGGCAGAAAGTTGTGGGCTATTCACGGTTCTGGATTGGAAATCATACTCTCAGAAATGGAAGGAGCAGAGTGTGGGAGGAGCAGCAAAGGAGATAAGTGTCAGCTCCTCACTTGGAGCTCAGTTTTCTTCTGGCCGGAGGACCAGTTATCAGACAGAGCCAGGAAAGCCTGTAACTAAGATTTGGACCTGTGATCTATCAGTGCCTCCCTGTGGTCACATGCTACATAACACGGTAATTGCAACCTATCTATACCCTATCCTTTGTACTACACTCCTGACTGCATATCTGTATATTGTTCTGTAAATATATGCTTTTTAACTGTTATATACCACCAAAATGTGACAGAAAGCACAATCTATGGATAAGAAATCTACTCCAGAAATATTTTTCAATAATTTTTCCGAGTTTTAAATACCAGCATAATGCAATAATAACTGTGTTAAACTGTATGGATGAATTACTGAATCAATTAAATGAATCCATTAAAAAAATTTAGAACATAAATATGAAAGTGTAGTTGATATACTTATACAGTACTAAAGGCATGCACAAAGTGCAAAGCCAGGAAAAAAATATGAGGGTCCTCCAGAGCCCCTTGATAGACAACTGACAGGCCTCATTCAAATATTGAATATTAAAACACTTTACGTGCTGCTTTCATCATTGGTGAGGAACATTGTGGGCTAATCCAAACTTTGTTCGTTTCCATGAGAGCGAGCCTGTCAGCATTCTCAGTTTAGAGGCAAAAGAGCCTGTCTGTTGTGACTCCCCTGGTGGCACTAAAAATCCATTCAGACAAGACAAGATGCTAGCGGAAGGACAGCACAAAACCTCCAAGGCATAGATGGACAAATCCTAACAGATGAACAGTTTTAAAATCCAATAGTTGAGTCACAGAGGAATTATAGAGTATGCTGGTTTGATTGGCCAGCTATTGCATTACCAGCTTTAAAAACATTTCCCTCATTGTCAAAAATACTAAGTCATCAGGCCCTGGACACTGGACTTGAGTCATGAAATTGTCCCACTCATTTGACAGTGTACCCCTGCCTCTGCTGTGTGTCTCCCTAGCTTCTCCTCCTTGGTTGGTCAAAATATCACTAGTTGTCCATTAATATACATAGAAATGCCCATAAGCATTAGGCTTCACTTCATGAGAAAGCAATACAAATTCTAGAAAGAGGCCATTCACATTGTTACAGTACACCACTGGTCCATCAACTGTGAAAAATTGTGTTCAAGTGTAACTTCTGTTTCAATAATAACACACTTTGACATCATCATGAAGAAGATTCTTCTATTTCAACCCAGATGCAAGAAGTTCAGCTTTACCTTTCGACAGTGAAAGGTCTCTGATAATTTCATCTTATTCATTAGTAAAGCGTACTGGCTGCTCGGCTGCTTCATCAGGTACATACTCATCTTGACTTGAGGTCTCCATGTCTTCGCCAGTAGCTTCAGATCCATAGTCTTCATATTCTACTTCATTTTCATCCAATCCAGACAACGGTGGTACAGGAACTGGCAAGGTAACATCATGTGGAACTGGCCTAATAGCAGATTCAAGTTCAGGGTAATTACTCTTATGTTTGTTCTTTGTAGAAAAGTCCTTCAGTTTGACAAAACAATAATTAATGTCTCGTTAATAAAGAAAGTTATTGGATTTTCAAATTGGGTCCTTCGGCTCCTGAAGGACTTAATTTAGCAATAGATAATGTTGTCAGTAATGTAACTTTATATAATTTTGTAGTCATTTTTTGTTATATATAAAAAAAAAACAACTTCCTTCTCACCCCCACAAGGGGTGGTCTTTGTTGTCGATTCTCTTGCTCGAGTCCTCTACCAGAGGCCTGGGAGTTTGAGGGTTCTGAGCAGGATCTTAGTTGTTCCCAGCATTGCGCTTCTCTGGACACAGAGCTCAGATGTTGCTCATGGGATCTGTTGTAGCCATTCTTCCAACTTAGGGGTCACTGCTCCAAGTGCTCCTATCACCACTGGAATCACTGTTGCCTTCACCTACCACATATTCTTCAGTTCTCCTTTGAGGCCCTGATATTTCTCCAGCTTCTCATATTCCTTTTTTCTGATGTTGCTGTCACTTGGCACTGCCACATCTATTATCATTGCTGTCTTCTGATCCCTGTCTATTATGACAGTGTCTGGTTGGTTAGCCAACACCTGCTTATATCCGTCTGGATTTTGAAGTCCCACAGGATTTTAGCCCTTTCATTCTCGACCACTTTTTCTGGGGTCTCCCACCTAGTCTTAGGGGGACTTAGCGCATATGCTGTGTAGATGATCCTGTATACAATTCCAGCTACTTGGTTGTGGCATTCGGTATATGTTGTTCCTGCTTGCATTTTGCATCCTGCCACTATGCATTGGACAGTTTCTTTGCATAGTCTGCACCTTGGATCTTGTCTTGTGTGGTAGATTCCTGCTTCTATGGATCTGGTACTTAGTGCTTGCTCTTGTGCCACTGTGATTAGTGCATCTGTGCTGTCTTGGAGTCCAGCTTTCTCCAGCCATTGGTAGGATTTCTCCATGTCAGCCACCTCCATTATCTGTTGATGTTCCTGTTCTTCCTTCCAGATCTGCTGTTGTTGCTGCCTTAGGTTTTCTCTCTGCATCTCATCTTTTTGTGACATTTTTCTGATGTATTCCTGGATACTCCTTGTTTCATCCTTGATGGTGGCTTGGATGCTTATCAAGCCTCCACCACCATCCTTTCTGTTGGTATACAATTTTTGGTTGCTAGATTTAGGGTGGAGACATCCATGCATTGTGAGGAGCTTTTATGTCTTCACATCTGCAGCTTCCATGTCTTCTTTTGGCAACACTATGCCCGCAGGGTCTCTGATAAATGGCAGGGCATATGTATTGAGGATTTTATTCTTCCCATTGAGCTGGCTCTTCAGGACCTGTCTTACCCTTTGATGGTATTTGGATGTTGCTGCTTTCCTTGCCTCCTCATCATGGTTACCGTATCCCTGTGGGATGCCGAGGTACTTGTAGCATGTCTGCACATCTGCTATGTGCCCTGCTAGTAATTCCACTCCATCAGTCTTGACTAACTTGCCTCTCTTTATTACCAACGGGCCGCACTTCTCAAGTCCAAAGGACATCCCGATGTCTTCACTGTAGATCCTTGGCAGGTGGATCAGTGAATCGATGTCTCGTTCATTTTTCGCATACAGCTTGACGTCATCCATGTAGAGGAGGTGGCTGAAGGGGTTCAAACCTATACAGAACAGCAATGGGGACAGTGTATCACCTTGGTATATGCTGCATTTGATGATCACTTGTGCTAGTTGTCTTGAGTTTACTTCCAATGTTGTTCTTCATAGCCCCATTGAGTTTCTGAGGAAGGTTTTTAATTTCCTGTTGACATTGTAGAGAGCCAAGCATTCACAGATCAATGTGTGTGGCATTGACTCATAGGCTTTCCTATAGGCTGTAGTCAATCCAGGCTGTGCTGAGATTGGTCTGTCTGGATCTTGAGTATTGAGTGACTGCTCTATCTACTAGGAGCTGGTGCTTAGAGCCTCTGGTGTCGGTCCCAATGAATTTCTGAGCTGGATTCATTTACTGGTTCATATGGTTCTGTAGCTTGGTGACTATGATGCCTGACAGGAGTTTCCATGTTGTTGTAAGGCAGGTTATTGGGCGGTAGTTGGAAGGAACTGTTTCTTTGTGAGGATCCTTCAAGATCAGCACACTGTTCTTCCTTGTGCTAGCCAAGCTGGGTGGTGGCTTTCTTCTAGCAGTTGGTTCATCTGCTTTGCCATGCGTTCAAGTTTTGCTGTTAATTTGTTTTGCCAGTAGATGTGGATCATGTCTGGGCCAGGTGCAGGCCAGCTCTTCATGTTCTTGACCCGCTGTTGGATGTCTGCTTCTGTAATCGTGACTAGCTCTTGCTCTAGGTGGTTGCAGTGTTTCATTCTCAGATCTTGCAGCCACATTGCACTGTTGTTGAGTGTATTTTCCTTCTCCCATATGTTACTCCAGTATTGTTCAGTCTCTGCTAGTGGTAGAGCATATTGTCTGATGGTGTTTCTTTGCAGTCGATCTCTGGTATTGATGGTATTCAGTTTATCTAAGATCTTCTGTTTCAAAGCAGCTGCAGAGCTCTCTAGTTGCAGTGTTGGATCAGGATTTCCAGGGGGTTGCACATGTTGATCTTCCAGGTCTTCATGCAGGGTGGATATGAAGTGCAGTTGATGCATCTCAAGTTGTGATGATAGCTTTCTCTTTATGATATTGAAGCGTTTCTCAGTCAGTGGACATGCAGGTCTTGTATCCATCCAGTTTCCTCATACACATCATATATCCTCTCTCATTTGGTCTGCTGTTATAGTAGCATTTCATCAGATCCAGGTTCTCTTGCCTTGCCCATGAATGGTTTGTTCCAGTAGCCCATTTATCATCAGATTGTCCTGGTTCCTCAACATCTGACGCAAACCTTGTAATCCGGATGACGTCCAAGCCAGCATGAATCTTTATTTGTGACACTCTCACGTTTATTGAGGTAGGCACTATAGTCTTAGTAGTCTTGCCCAAGGACCACTACTGGTATATTATGTCCAACAGGACAAACCTGGGATTTGAACCCCCAGTCTCCCACATTGGTGGTTGTGCACTTTTAAACAGCTATAAAAGAAGGTATTAGGCTATGTGCACAGGTAGCGTTTTTTAAGCGTTTTTGCCACGTTTTTACATGGCGTCATCACTTAAAAAACGCTTAGCAAATGCATCCCATGCAATCCTATGGGATTACGCATTGCTGTGCACATGCTGCATATTTTTGCAGAGTGTAATCGCTTCGCGCAAAAATAAGCAGCATATTCATTCTTTAGGCGTAATCGCAGCGAATACGCCGCCATAGGAATGCATTGAAACGCTCACTTCACGCATGTGGCTATGCCCACCATGCGTGAAGTGAGCGCTTCATGTGCGCTTGGTACCCAGGGTCTGGAGGAGAGGAGACTCCTCCAGACTCTGGGCACCATATCCCTGTAAAAAAATAGAAAATAATAAATATTGATATTCTCACCTTCCGGGGGCCTCCGGAGCCTTCCCGCCTCTCAGCCACGCTGCCAGCATCTTCCTTTCTGTTAAATATTATTGGTTATGGATTTATTCTTTACACTCAATTCTGTACCGAGTACATTAACTTTCAGCTGACATTACACATGCTATTTCTGTATGGTAAAGTGTCATCCCCATATATAGAGACCACATGATCTAAGGGACATATATAGAATGACTACATGAAGGGAGGGTGCTCTCGCTCTCTTCAGACACATGGGACATCTTACATGAAGGTGAATGGACAGCTGCTATGTAACCACGTGTTGCTTCCTTA
>VIAB01005297.1:86133-97191 GCA_009801035.1 Oophaga pumilio | reverse complement strand
ACCCGACTCGACCCTCCTGGAGGCAAAGTCACTCATCTCTACTGAGCGCTTCCAAATACTCGGAGACCATCTGTGCATGCTCGGGAAAAACTGAGTAACGAGCATACTCGCTCATCACTAGTAGAGACATACCGCAAAAGACTGGCAGCAGTAACTGCAGTGAAAGGTGGTCCTACAAAGTATTGACTCGAAGGGACTAAATACAAATGCCCGTCACAATTTTCAGATTTATATTTTTAAAATATTTAGAAAACTATCATTTTCTTTACACTTCACAAATACTTGCTACTTTGTGTTGGTATATCCCATAAAATCCCAATAAAATACATTTAAGTTTGTGGGTGTAATGTGAAAAAATATGAAAAACTTCACAAGTATGAATTCTTTTTCAAAGCACTGTAGGCACTGCCAATGCTGCACATAGTGCTTTATGATTATAAATAATATTTATATGTCAGCATGGCACATTATTTGCATCTTGCATTTTAATAGCTGTTTAACTGCTAATTTGCAGACGTTCTTAGATTAGGTATTTTATTATATGAGGACGCACTGGAGACTGGCACCTTGTCAGGAAAGTGACTGCCGTGTGGAGTCCAGTTGGGACAATTGCCACATGGATATTTATAGGAGGGAGCTGTGAGATAGACTCCAGACCGATAATGAAGACATACCTTAAAGCAAGGGTGGGAAACCTCAGGTTCGCAGGCCGTTTATGGCCCTCGATTACCTTTTTTCCGGCCCTGGACAGAATCCCTGGGACTGCAGTACTTGGGCCGGTAGCTGTATTTTGCCGGCACCCAGCCCATTAATTTCTTCTTGCTCTGTAAGCAGGATCATGCAGAGCTCAGTACTGAACGCGGAGGCGTGTGCTGTGTCAGTGTCAGGAAGCACCTTGTGGGTGGAGTTAGTGCGCAATTTGTATAGCCCCTGAAGGATGGTATAAATATCCAAATGGCCCTCGGCAGAAAAAAGATTCCCCATCAATGCCTTAAAGGACATGGACACCTTCGGGAGCAATTTTTTTATTTTTTTTTACATAAATGTGAGTATTTTCAGTTTAACATCAGTTTTGCAATTGAGTTTCATTACAGATGTTGCACTGTTTGCCTTCTGAAGCCACTGTGTTTCATTGTTTATTGCTGGCTGCAGAATGAGTTAAGTGAAAATCCATCAGTGAGTTAGCTCTTAGGGCTCATGCAGACATCCGTGGTTCACAGCCCGAAACTCAAAATTTTGCAACTTTTAAAGGCAATTTACCCCAGAATTCGGGCAAAATTGCTGTGATGAATTAAGGCCTGTGTTTCTCTTTATCAGAAGAGAAGAACTGTAAATTAATTTGTGTTCATGAACCCTTGTAGTCTGACGGCCATTTTTACAGTTCACGTATGCTGTGCCCTTCTATGGACAGATACTGACACGTAAAAGTTGCTTGACGACCACAAACTGTTGTAACATGAAGTTTTTGGGTAAAAAACCCAGAGCTGCAAAACTCCAGTTTGGCCAACCTACTTACTGCAGGGCTAGTAAATGTAATGTGATATTGCAACTCTTGTTGGCCCTCCAACTTATTTTGCTTTTGTTGTTATTATAATAATTATTTTTTATTTATTTTTTAATTTAATGATCAAGGTAGTCACCGCATACTAAAGCAGAGCAGATCTGACAGACATGCAGTGCCAATAAGAAATTGCATTTATATAATGTTCTATTTATTCCAGCATTCTATTATAAAGGGGATCTGTCAGTAGGATAGTCCCTCCTAAGCCGTCTATGTGGGCATGTAGGTCCTAGGAAGCTGAATAAAGTGATACCTTAATATCTGTGATCTAAGTATGTAAATGAGGTCTTCAGGACTATGGAGAATCTGCATGAGAATCTGTCTCCAGAGATTATTCTAAATGAAGGGCAGGTTACCAGTGTGAGACAATTAATGGGGTTGGCCACTACTTTACATTTCCTGTGAACTGGCAAAGATAAGCTCTTCACTAAATACCTTCATTTGCCAAATTCTGCTGTATCCTGATCTGCTCTTCTCACCACATGTAACAAAGGAGCTGGGGATCAAAAAAAAGAGCAATAGGGTTTTAACTAGTGATGAGCATACGTGCTCAGATTAACGTCTTATCCGACTGAGCATGCTCGGGTGTTATCCGAGTATCTGGGAGTGCTCGTATATTATGTCTGAGTCCCTGCTGCTGCATGATTTGCGGCTGTTAGACAGCCTGAATGCTTGTGGGAATTGCCTGTTTGTTAGGGACTCCCCACCTATGTTCAGTCTGTCTAAGCCCGGGATCACACATGCGAGAAACACGGAGGTGTCTCGCATGTTAATACCCGGCACTGACGGGAGCAGAGCATAGAAATACATGCAGCCGAACGCTCCGCTCCCGAGTGCAGGCGGCAGTGCCGGACATTAACATGCGAGACTCGTCCGTGTTTCTCGCATGTGTGATCCCGGCCTAACAGCCACAAATCATGTAGCCACAGGGACTATCTGGAACATAATACGAGTACTCCGAGATGCTCGGATAACACCCGGTGAGCTTGAATAAGACATTATCCGAGCACATCTGCTCATAACAACAGTTATTTCGGTGGGGAGCACTGCTCACCTGATGGGGTTGTGTATTCCCAACAATTGTAAAGTTTTAATAGACCAGTTGCTGCAAGACCATGGGTCACAAAACCAGGAAAGTACTGCCAAGGAAAACTGAGTGGTTTTTCGGTCCTGCTGGTGGCGTACCACAGGAAGGATCCAGGACACACAAGGGTTGCAGCAATGCGGTTTTAATATCGACATGTTTTGAAGTTATCAAACTTCTTCCTCAGGATGCAACCATGATGAAGATGCGTTGACAAATAGACAGCTTTATAAGAGACGCTGGCATTCGAATAAAGGGCACGATATGTCAAATTCCTTCTTCGTCCGTCCTTTGACATATCATGTGCCCGTTTTCCCTTTTTGTACCTTTATTCGAATACCAACGTCTCTTATAAAGCTGTCTGTATGTCAATGCCTCTTCAGCGTGGTTGCATCCTGAGGAAGAAGTTTGATAACTTCAAAACATGTCGATATTAAAACTGCATTGCTGCAACCCTTGTGTATCCTGGATCCTTCCTGGGGAACTCCACCGGCAGGCCAGAAAAAACACTCAGTTTTCCTCGGCAGTCCTCTTCTGGCCACATGATGGCTGGCTGAGAATCTCCTGCTTCCTCTGACGTCACAACAGATTATCCATTACTTCCTGGCCCTGGAAACTGACGGGATAGGATGGTTACTCTTTAAAGTCCCATGTCCTTTATCTTTCATATTCTATGACATGATGTACAATAATAAATTATATTGTGGTACCGTGTTAGCCAGAAAAATCGATGTGAATACTTTTCCGTCCAAAGATGACAAGAGTATTCTTAGAGTGATACCTTTATTGGCTAACCAGAAAATTATATGTTCGCAAGCTTTCAGAGCGCAGAGGCTCCTTCTTCAGGCAAGATTAATCCAAATGTAATCCTGCCTGAAGAAGGAGCTTCTGCGCTCTGAAAGCTTGCGAACATATAATTTTCTGGTTAGCCAATAAAGGTATCACTCTAAGAATACTCTTGTCATCTTTGGACGGAAAAGTATTCACATCGATATTCTATGACAGATTTTCGTGATTGTCATCAATGCTCTTCATTGAAGTAAACTTCAGCTTTAAAGGGAATTTATCACCAGTTTTTTTCTACCCCATCTACGATCAGCATAATGTAGGGGTAGAGACTCTGATTCCAGCAATATGTCACTTATTAGGCTGCCTGCTGTTATTTTGATAAAACCACTGTTTTCTCTGCTGTAGATCTAGCAGTTCTCTGAATGATGAGCTCTGTATAATCCCGCCCACTCCACTGATTGGAAGCTTTCAACCTATGCACAATTTACACAGAAAGCTGCCAATCAGTGGTGGGGGCGGGGGAAAAGACCTGATGAATATGGAGGACTACATGGCAGCAGGTTTACTAGTCCTCTAGCGATAATTTCCTCCTGATAAAACAGTTATTTTATGAGAACAAAACTAAGCAGTCCAGTAAGTGACACATCACTGGAATCAGGGAATCTGTCCCTACATCATACTTCGCTCAGATTAAGTAGCAAAAACATGACAGATTCTCTTTAAAATAACCAAATGTATTATCAAGGACATGTTGCATATTAGATTTCCTAGTTATTAGGTGAAGTTTCAGAATGTGACAGCGCTTTACACTGTGGGTTCTGATTCAACTCGGGTGTTGTCTGCTGTGAGTGATATTTTTGTGAGACTATTATTCAGATTTCCAGTTTGCTATTTGAATGTAGCTCATATCAAAATGTTTTCCTTTCTGAAGATAAAACTCTTCTGTCCCTGTGTGATCCAAACCAGCTATTCATCTCCAGTGATGACATAACCTGGCAATCTACTCTGTGACCAGACGCATCCTCCCAACTTTCTATTTTTTACCATGTCCTCTCCTATGTTTTTCAACCCCACCCTACACCCACTCGCCTTATTTCGATGAATCTCTGTTACTATTTTAAAGCTGACTGTACTTGTGCTGTTTTCCTTCTGTGCTGACAATGGTTTCCAATCTAAAAAAAATTCTCCCTGATTATGAAAAGTGAAGTAGAATTAGTATTTCCCAACATATTAAGAATAGAACTTGGACAATCGGTGAACTCAGTACAGGATGGATAATGTTTAGAGCGGTAATTATAGTGCTTGTATTTTACTGCCCCATACAAATCTTTAAAGGGGCTGTCTTTTTATATAAATATAGTATGACAGGTTCTTCTCTACTTGACAGTACAGCCATCCTCAAAGCGCTCCGATTCTGAACATGGCTGCTGATGAAGAAGCATGTCATCAGGCCGATCCATAAATCCTCCAATAGAAAAACAGCATTGTCGTGGGAGTGTTTTTCTATTGGATAAGCCTGCTACGCCTCCAAGGTCACGTGACTGTAGTAGCCAATCTCTGGCTGCAGCAGTGACTATCAGAGACTGTAACTGTTGTAGCCAATGATTGGCTGTAATGGTCACGTGTTCTTCTAGACGGAAAAGGAAGTACAGACGCACCAATCTGAGAATTTATTTTAAAAAAAGGCCTCTTAGGGGGTTGACTTAGACTGACATGTTGATGATCTATCAACAGTAATATGAAATCGAGGGGGTTAAACACCCGTCAGCTCCACCAATCAGCTAAAATTCACTGGAGCAACATCCAGACATAAGCGATGTATGAGGGAGTACACAGAAGCCTGAATATTGCTAGTGGTGACCACCGCACACTTGACAGGAAACTAAAGCAGAGGTCACTAGGCAATGTACAGGGCTGCTGTGTTCTGCTGTTACATGTCTTATATCTGGTCGTAACTAATGATGAGCGAACGAGGTGGGATAAGGTGTTTTCCGAGCATGCTTGAGTCCTAACCGACTGTCTTCGGCGTGCTCGAATACTATGTTCGAGTCCCTGCTGTTGCATGTCTCACGGCTGTTCAACAGCCTGTTTGTTAGTCAATCCCTATATGTGTTACCGCAGTTGAACAGCCACGAGACATGCAGCCGCGGGGACTCGAACATATTATTCGAGCACGCTGAAGACAACTGATCTCATGTTAATCCCATGGATATGTCATCAATATTTCAGTCCAGGACACCAACATTTTAGATATGTATTTAATTATTTAATGATTATTTCAGGGAAAAAAATGGCATGGGCTCCCGCGCAATTTTCTACACCAGAGAGGGAAAGCCAGTGAGTGGGGGTAGATATTAATAGCCTAGGAAGGGACCATGGTTCTTGGCCCCCCCCGGCTTAAAAACATCTGGCCCCAGCCACCCCAGAAAGATTCCGGCACTTAGCCTCTCTCTTCTCACTGCCCTGTAGCGGTGGCACATGGGGTGTAAGGGGTAATTCTATTCTATACTGTACGCGGCATCTGCCGGCTTTTAATCTATCTATCTATAAATGTTTTGAAGAATATTTGGTTTTTAAACAAAGTGTACAGTTGTGTTTTACAATGTGATTTTACATGAGCTTTTACATAAAGAGAACTGCTGTATGTAAACCTCATGTTAAAATCGCATTGCATACGGATGTTCTGTTGCAAAATCGCATGGAAATCGCATGACACTCGCATAGCACTTGTCTGTTTTTTCGGTCCGGAAATCAGACCGTTTTTTTCCTGGGTATGACCCCTAAAAAAGAACAACACAAAAGTCCACAAGAAGAAAGTTCAAAAACCATGTGAAGCAGATGACAGACTATCCTGACAGACATACGGACATCGGAATAGACCACCGCAGTTACCTCACATATTAAGCAATTACCTAATATAATGTCACTAAAGATTTTACTATCTAATGCTTAAAAAAATAAATCATGAGCATTTCTGAGTTTAAGGCCAGGGTCACACTTGCAAGAAACTCGCACCTCAATACCCAGCACTGCTGCCGGCACTCGGCCCGGAGCGTTCAGCTGCACAGAAATACATGCAGCCGCACAATCCGGTCCCGAGAACCTGCGGCAGTGCCGGGTATTGAGATGCGAGACTCGTGCGAGTTTCTCACAAGTGTGACCCCGGCCTAATGAGAATTCTTCCTTAATTCATAGACCTCTATTAAAAGCAGCCTGTAATCTGTGAATGGGAGCAATGTGCCTTCATGGGAGCTACAGGAAATTTAGGCTGTTTCCACGCTCAGGAAACACAGCGCTTTGGACGGAGCGGAAAGTCGCCGCAAGGGAATAGGACATGATACGGTCTAAAAAGACGCGCCGCATGTCCGGAAACGCAGGTCTTCCGCCTGCGTGTTTGTAAGCATAGTGGAGACGGGATTTCTTGAAATCCCCTCCACTATGCTGTAACATCTGAACGCTGCGTGTTTGACACTGCGCCAACGCACAGCGTCAAACACGCAGCTAATCCGGAGTGTTTCCTTATCGTGGAAACATACCCTTAGACTGTTGGAAAGTCGGACTATTAGGCTATATTCACACGTTGAGTTTTTGCTGTCTTTTGTGCATGCTGATAACGTTTAGTGCCCCCCCACAAAAAAAAAATCATGATGCAACTTAAGGTTTTTGCACCAAAAACAGCAAAACCTGATACCTGAGTTTTTTGCTGCCTTTTCCTGCATTTTTGTGCGTACCCATTGATTACTATGGGTGAAAAAACACTGAGAGAAGTGACATGCTGTAGTTTTCATATTAGTCTGGAAAATAAACCCAATGTGTGTGCATGAGATTTCTGAAATCTCATAGGCTGGTACTGTGAAACGCAGCTTAAAATTTGCATTAAAAAACACAGCAAAAATGCAACGTGTGAACATAGACTAAAGCCCCCGTCACAAGCAAGATTGCTGCTGAGTCACTAGTTTTGTGACGCAACAGCGATCTCAGCAGCGATCTCGCTAAGTTTGACTCGTACCAGCGATCAGGCCCCTGCTGTGAGATCACTGGTCGTGTCAGAAATGCCTGGACCTTTCTTTGGTCATTGAGATCCCGCTGAGTAGCATGAATCGGTGTGTTTGACACCTTTTACCAACGATCTCGCTAGCGACTCAGCACTGAGACACATAGGCGACACATCGTTACACAGGTCGCTACGGGTCGTCGATCGTTGCTGCGTCGTTGGGAAGATCTGACTGTTTGACATCTCACCAGCGATCACAAAGCGACACAGCAACGATCCCTGCCAGGTCGTATCATTATTGGGATCGCTGCTGCGTCGCTGAGTGTGACGGGACCCTAAGATCAGCTACAACAGTGAATCTGGCAGTCACAGGTATCTCGTAATTGTCATTTAAGCAGTTCCCCTATATACTTTGTTCACAAGCTCCAGAACACAGCAGTTCTCTAATAGACTTTTGATACAGTAAAGATGTATATCTTTGTATCTTTTATCATTCATTCCTGAATAGAGTTGCGTGCAATTACAGCCGGGCCTGATAGTAACGTACTGGGACGGGGTAATACTAGGGTGGTGGGAGAGGACATGTAACCGGAAAGCTCAGGATAATGGACACGTGCAGTGAAGGGTTAAGAGGCCAGTAATAGGAGTGTGTAGAGATGTATGAAGCCTTGCAGTGCTGGGTTGAGCACCTCCCTTCCTTCCCCTTCAGCCCTGGGTGTTACTGCCTGTTGTTTTTGTTGCATTTTTAAGGTGGAGTGCGTTTAGGCAGCTGTGCCAGATGCACACCTCTCCCTCCCAGAAACCCCAAAACAAGTATGTGGTCCCTCCTCGCTCCTGCGGTTAGCCCTGTCTCTGCCCAGCTGTGTGCGGAGACAGGAGACAGGGGAACTGGCATGAGACCTGCTAATGTGAAATATATGTGAGCGATCACCCGGATGCTGCGTTATATCCTCGCTGCTATTCGTACGTCACCAGTGACATGCCCCAGCCTAGACATGAGCACTCATGTAATAGATGAGTATTAATTGAGAAATATATATAGATATTAGATGGGTTGATTTTATTTTTTTTTCATATATTTACCAGGGTCCCAGGGATTTGTTCCCCTTTGCATGGTACTGCTCTATATAACACGTATATTACTACGGCTATGTTCCCACAATGAGTTTTTGATGTTGCAGATTTTATGCACCTATTATGTAAATGAAGCTACTTGCTTTGGGGTTTTTTTCATTACATTTTTGAGTGTTTTTACATACGTATTTATCACATTTTTGGCCCTGCGGTTTTTGTCTCTTTTCGGTATGTGATGTATCTTAAATATAGCTGCTGTGATTTGCTGCTCTGATAAGACTTTACTGATACAAATAGACAAAAAGAAGGACCAGCACATCTAAGCTAGTGTGAATAGGCGCCGACCAAAGAAAGCACTCCCAATAGCCACAGGTGATTTAGCTGGTCCAATTTTTGCAGATACATACTTCATATATACACTATATAGCGCTTTTTTCAATTATTTTCTCCCATTTTCTATGGCAGCAATGCAATTCCTATGCTCTAGAGTAATCATTCTTGGTAAGTTATGGTGCAAACCTTCATCTTTTTGACTTTACTGATACAGTCACATGCGGATTACATGCATTTTTTTTAGTGCAGTTCTGAAACGGAAATGCACTAAAAAGGCATGTGCGTTTTTTACCTGTGGATTTTCCACATCTATTGCAATTCCACATGGAAAATCTGCATGGAAAACTCAGCGTACCCGCAAGAGAAATTGACGTTGTTGATTTCAAACATGCACCGCAGGTCAGTGTATGATGCATAGAAAAAAAAACACAGAAGGTGTAAGGTTTCTGTAAATCCCAAGTGATGTACAGTAAAATGTTAGTCTATGTAATAAAAAAAACGCTGTGCACATGCTGCGGATTTTTCCCCGCGGATTTGCTGCAGATTTAAATCCGCAGCATGTCAATTCTTTATGCGGAATCCGCAGCGGTTTTACACCTGTTCCATTATATAAAACCGCAGGGGAAATCCGCACAAAAACTGCGGAAAATCCGCAGTAAATCCGCAGGTAAAACACAGGTCCATTTTACCTGCGGATTTAGCAAAATCTGCGTGGAAAAATCCACAATTGAATCCGCAACATGTGCACGGGGACTTAGACTTTTGATACATGAAAAATATGCAGCGTCAAAACCTCATCAAAAACTCATGTTGTGAAGTAGGAACATAGCCTATCGGATAGGTGCAAAAATAAATTAAAAGAAAGGACAAAATAAAGAGAGGAAAGATGAAAGAGAGAGAAAGAAACAGAGTAGATAGATTTGGTTATAGTAAGAATAAAGACATAGACAAAACAAGAAGGGGAACATAAAGGCACTCTTTGTCTTCCTCTTAAAGGGAACTTGTCATGTCCTTTTTAGCAGAGGCAAGTGGCTCACCACACTTGCGCTATGACAAGTGGCTCCGGCCACACAGTCAGTGAAGCTGCGTACTACACACAGATTAACCCCTTAACGACCGCCAATACGCCATTTACCTGCGGCAGTTAAGGGTACTTATTCCGCCGCTCTGCTTTTTAACGGTGCTGAGAAATAAGTGTATACCACCCCCCAGCGTCGGAAAATCTCCAGGGTCTCGGCTAGCAAATCAAACCCCCTTTAACACCCCCTTAGTTAGGTAAAAAAAATAAAATGAAAAAAATATTTCCATTTATCCATTAGGGTTGGGGTTAGAGCTAGGGATAGGGTTTGGGCCAAAGCTAGGGTTAGGGTTGGAGTTAGGATTGTGGTGTTGGGGTCAGGGTTGTGGTTACGGTTAGGTTTACGGTTAGGTTTGGGGCTAGGGTTAGGGTTGGGCTAGGGTTAGGATTGGGGCTAGGATTAGAGCTAAGGTTGGGGATAGGGTTGTGTTAGGGTTGTGGTGGTGGGGTTAGGGTTGTGGTTATGTTTGGGATTAGTGTTAGGGGTGGGTTAGGGTTGTGGTTAGAATTATGGTTAGGGTTAGGATTCGGGTTAGGGTTGGGATTAGGGTTAGGGGTGTGTTGGGGATAGGATTGTGTTTGGGTCGGAGTTAGAAATGGGGGGGTTCTACTGTTCAGATTCATCAGAGGGTCTCCAAACGTGACATGGAGCCCACCATTGTTTCCAGACAATTTTGCGTTCAAAAAGTCAAACAGTACTCCCTCTCTTCTGAGCCCTGCCCTGCCATGCACCCAATCAGTGGTTTTCCGCCTCATACGGGGGTATTGGTGTACTCAGGAGAAACTGCACAACAAATTTTGTGGTCCATTTTCTCCTGATACCCTTGTGAAAATAAAAAAGTTTGGTTCCAAAGTAAATTTTTTGTGAAGATGTTAATTTTTTTCCTTCCTTCCCTGAAGGTTAATATACTTCTTGAATGTGGTTTTGAGCACCTTGAGGGGTGCAGTTTTTAGAATGGTGTCACTTTTGTGTATTTACTGTTATATTGACCCCCCTAAGTCACTTCAAATGTGAGGTGGCCTCTAAAAAAATAGTTTTGTAAATTTTGTTGGAAGAATGAGAAATTGCTGGTCAACTTTTAACCCATAAAATGTGTTAACCAAAAAAAAATTATGTTTCCAAAATTGTGCTGATGTAAAGTACA
>VIAB01005297.1:38549-52253 GCA_009801035.1 Oophaga pumilio | reverse complement strand
CGACCTCCAGTGAGGCGCCAACTAGGTTATGGCGAGGCGCAGGCAGGCAGTTTACATAGAAGTGATCAGGTTCTGCACAGTCCTTTCTATATTCAGTTTGGCCACATAGTTGACCAATTTTGTGTTACTGTTATAATGGATTTAGGAGCCAAAAAAAGTAACTGTGGGAAATCAGGATCCACTTTGTCTTCTCAGTCCCAATTTTATGCTCTAAATCTAATGCGCAGCACTTTTCCACAGATCCTCCCCTCCCCTACGCTTTCCAAGACCCTGAAATTCTGGATCTTAGACACAACTATCTCTGAATCCCACAAAACAGTCACTTGCTTTTTGGCATAAAGCCATTCTACCAGGGGTGTATAAAAACCCCACCTGCATTTCATGAAAGTGGAATCTTATGCTGGACACTACGTGTGCGTGTACTGTATTGATTCTCGTTCAACACAACACCTCTAACCTGGCCTTGTACATCAACTCTGGTGAGCCCTGTGAGGCTGGAACAGGCCATATCCAAGATGGTGGCTGTTCTGTTCCTTCCTCACAAGACTGTTTGCCACTAAGAGATATATCATTTGTAGTTCTTTTGCATGAACTTCCACACCTGATAATGAGGACCAGACACCATGTATGTAGATCAGTCTGATAAAGTTGGGCATTATCTTAAAGAAAACCTGTCAGCACAATGTTGTAATGTAAAGTATAGGTACTGCCACACTACACAATCCCGCTAGCGATCTCGTTAGCGTCGCATACTAATGAGATCGCTAGCGGCATTGTTTCTATATCGCTAGTGTCGGACACACTTAGCGATATAGTTAACGACGCTATCGCCGTTAGCGATCTTCTTAGCGATTTAGCGGTACAAAAGTACCGCTAAATCGCTAAGAAAAGGTGCCACACTAGCGATATATACTTACCCAGCGGGAGCGCCGACGAGAAAATAGGGTCCGGAACGATTCCAGCAACGAGCGAGATCACAGCAGGAAGCTCGTCGCTGGAAGCTGCCGCACACAGCAACATCGCTAACGGGATCGCTAAATAGTGACGTTTTTTAGCGATCCCGTTAGCGATGTTGTTTAGTGTGGCATACCCTTAAGACTTGGCTGTAGTGGCGCTGAAATCTAATTACATTGATATGTTTGGTAAATAAATCCGCTTTGTGGTTCTTCTTTAATCACCATTTGATGTTTCCTGTTAATCAGATTTTGGTGCACAGGGGCAGATTTTGTCTGGGATTCTCAGGCCCCTCCACTTGCTTCAGGTCTGTTGAATTAATGTATGTTAATGAGCGCCATTAGTTCAACAGCACTTTACAAACATTATCAACACTGTCCCTAATAGGGCTCACAATGTAAATCCCTTATCAGTATGCCTTTTTTTGAGTGTGGGAGGAAACTGGAGATAAGCCACCTAAACACTGGGAGAACATACAGACTCCTCACAGAAGTTGTCCTTGGTGGGATTTGAAACCTAGCATCCCCAGCGCTGTAAATCAACCTTGCTAACCACTGAGCCACCGTCTTTCCCCATATGCCTGTATGCAATCCCAAATAGTCTAACATTGTGAAAAAAAGAACCTAATAAAATAAAGTGAATTATTCTTATTTATTATCCTGATTGGTCAGATAAATGGGCAGCACGGTGGCTCAGTGGATATCACTACAGCCTTGCAGTGCTGGAGTCCTGGGTTCAAATCCCACCAAGGACAACATCTGCAAAGAGTTTGTATGTTCTCCCCGTGTTTGTGTGGGTTTTCTCCGGTTTCCTCCCACACTCCAAAGACATACTGATAGGGAATCTAGATTGTAAGCCCCATCGGGGACAGTGACGATAATGTGTGCAAACTGTAAAGCGCTGCGGAATATGTTAGCGCTATATAAAAATAAAGATTATTATTATTATAAACTTTGGTCACAATGAAACTTCAGTGCAGATTGCTTTATAGATTTTAATTGCTGATTCTAAATGAAACTCCTATCAGTCACGGTGGCAAAAGCGAGAAGTAACTTTCATCATCCTCTTCTATTACCTTGACTGGGCTTATTCAGTGATTTTCTGAAGTGGGAATGCACCTTGAGGTCACCAGCTGCTGACAACATAGCTCTGTACCTAATTCACAAGTGGTGAAAGCTGTTAATGTGCAGTCATGTATCCAGGGGGATCGCCCATACAGTCTATCAGGCCAATCTAAGGTGTGTGGCTCTTTCCTATCCAGACCGCTGCCATCTGTCAGCCCCAGAGCTCTCCAGTCCTCACCATTGCTCTTTTCATCGCTGGCATGATCAGGGTCTGCATTCATTTGAAGAACCCCCGACTCTGTAACCATTAGTTTATATAAAAGAGTTACTGATTCACAAATATTTATGTAAAACTTTCAGGAACTTCGAACAATAGAGATCTGTGATGAAGTTTTGATTGTGGGGGAAGACGCTTCCTCCGCACAGCAGGATCTTGCACAGGAATCCTTCTAAGGAGCGGGCTGCAAGGCATTTATTTTTTTAAGAATGAGATGTGATTGTATTGGATCATATCCTTGTGGTCTATATATTGTAGAAAAAGCATTGCATCACACCTATCACAAAGCCGTATGACACGGTAACGGACAAGTTTTTAGATGAGGCCATCCAAAGCAGTTTGTCAAGATCCGGCAGCAACATCAACATTTGTATTGTCAGTCACCCTTCAATGTTTATTCGTTTCTTATGCCATAACTGTGTGATACAAACAGTGATCATCTCCTGTTGATAAAACACTGGATTGTATTGGAACTACAGCACACAGCCTAATAAGTGACACATGCCAGGAATCAGGGTCTCTGCCCCTACATTATGCCTACTCTCAGCTTAAATAGCAAAAACCTGCTGATAATTCAGGTTTAGTTCTATTAGAGCTCTGTAAATTGTAGAACAATTCATCAGGAACATGCATTTAAATGGAGAGAGCTGCACATGAGCGGACAACTTTCTTCTAAAAGCAGCAATGGGTCGTTCTTATAGTGACAGATGCGTACCAACAGTGACCTGCATATCCCGAGCTGTCCTACATTGCTGATAAGACCTCATTCATATGTCTTTAGGTTTTATCGGGAGGGGGAGGTTGCATGCAAGAAAAAAAATGGACTGTATTTTATCAGATTTTCATCCATTTTTGCTCCTTGCGTATACACCGGTCCCATTCCTCTTCCGCTCTTTGAACATTTAGTCGACTATTCATATAGACATCCTGAATGTTATAAGAATCACTGTGTAATTACAGCATTTTATATTACTATAAAAATGTTCTGTAATTAGCTTTATATTATAAATTACTGCGCCACCGGAGTCTCATGTACACCTATCCTAGGACAGAAATATTTCCCATTCCCCTCAGATTACTAATGTACCGTATATCGCCAAGGCTCTAGTCTAGGCAGTATAAAAGTTGATTAATAAAGGGCTCCGTGCTCCCAATCTTTTAGCTCGGTAGACAAGAACTAAGTAGATTGGCTCTCATTCTGGAGACCAGACATGTTAGGGGAAATGACGACTTGTCAGCCACTTCCTCCAGGTTCCACTCAGCTTATCATCAGGAACCCTTTAATGTGAGAGTGTTTGTACTAACCCGACAGAATGATCCTACCCACACTCGCTCCTGGTAAATGTATATGGTGACCAGGCTCGGACTGGCCCACGGGAGAACAGGAGAATTCTCCGGTAGGCCCCTGTAGGGAATGCTGACGAGTAGTTCTATAACACCTGATTCACAATTTGTAGAAAAAGGTATAATCATGTCATTCATTAAGCAAGATAGCCAAATTAATATTACATAGAAGCAAAAGTAAATGTATGTACTAGGGTCAGGTTAATTTAGCATGTAGCTGAACAGTGGACCCCAAGAATCAATGTTGCTGGTGGGACTTTGCCAACCCAGTCCGACACTGATGGAGGGCACAGGGTGAGTGGCTGGTAATCGCCTCCTTATCAAGGGGAAAAAAATGAAAGCCACCTGGAAAATCCAAACTGACAGATCAACGTTTCTTGATACCTGAGGGTGTGTGACACTCTCCCTGCACTATTGATTGACGTCAGATCCCAGCAATCTGGTGTCTATAGGCGGCCTATAACCTCTGACTTTTATCAGGATAGGAAATTTCACAGCAGATAAACTTCTCTGGTCCTGATAAGAAAATAATGGTCCAATGATGAAGCACATAAAGAAAACTCACGGCCTCTCCGCACATAGAAGGCGAGGTTTATTATCTGATAATGCTGCACAATTATCCTCAAACTTCCCTGCCCCTAATTACTATGGAGTAACTAATTATTCTTTATGGCAGGGCTGTCCCTGAGTCAGACATGCTTTTCTGCTGATGTTCATCTGCTCTCCATATATTTCATCAGGGGCCTCAATCCTTTTTTTCCTCCTTACTATGACTTATGAGATCGGCATTATGTCAGATGCTTGAATATTCATAAGACCATAGCTGTTAATTGAAGACATCGGTAAAACTGGAGGCGCAACTTTTATATAAGGGTTCCAAGTGTGAGCAACTAGCAAAGTATTTGGGGTGTTTTACGAACAATACCAGGCGGTCTAACATTTACCTAACTACTGTTATTAGAATGGCGTCAAAAGTAGCGAAATGGTAAAGAGTTAGGTAAGTGAATATGATGGGCCTGCCTGAAAATATGTATTTTTTGGGGGGTATGCCTAAAGGGATTGTCCATTACTGAAGGAAAAACCTTTATTAATTGGCTCAAGAAAGTGAGAAAAATGAAAAAAAAAAAGTAAAAAATGATACTTGTCTCCTGGACCCACTCCTCGTTAGTCAGCGCTACATCCCTCATTGGTCTGATTGTGTCAACATCCGGCAGGGGCGTTATGTGAGCACTGCAGCCAATCCATAGTTCCTCAGACTTTGCTCAGACAAACCATGCACACTGCGGCTGACCTACTGCTGCTGATTGGCTGCAGCATTCATGTGATGGCCCGTACCAGATTTTGATTCCCCCAGATCAGTAAGGAACGCAATGTTGACTATGGAGATGAATGGAACAGTATATGAGGTATCAAACTATATTTTTCTTACCTCCCTGGGTCCAATAATAAGGGTTTTCCTCAGGGGTGGACTATCCCTTGTAAACCTGGACAATGGAAATTAAAATTATTATCTAGGGTAGCACATTCGAGAGAACTGGTGAAGCTCAAGATAAGTCTATGGTCTATTTTTTTGTAAATGATGTAGTCCCTGCTCTCCAGCAATTAAAGCTGTATTAGTAGAGGGGTCCAAAGCAGCGTCCAAACTTTATCACGTAAATTTCCCATGAAAAAAAGTTGCACAATGTACAGTATAATTTCTTAATAGGGCACTGGAACATTAGGGCATTGTCAAAAAAATCACAATGTCCCACAATTTTACAAAGGAAGTGGTTCCTTTAAATGTCTTATATAAATAAAAGTCCATAATATAGTAAACGTTTATGCATATATTTTTATGTTCTATTTTTAAGCATTTTAATTTGCTTTCCTACTTTAGCACCTGTTCACACTGAATCTATGTTTGGATGTGCCGGTCAGTTTTTTGATATGTATTCATTTACCTTCTACCTGAGCACTCCACCTGGTGGTCACAGGCTTTTTAATTACAACAGGTTCATCACCCCTCCACAGAGATGTAGATTTTAGTCTGAAGAGAGGATTCATACGTTCCCATGCAGACAGACTTTTCTAAGCGAGGATAGGCATTAGTTAGGACCTGATATACGAGAAGAGCCTTGACATGGCTATCAGGCTCACATAATTTGGCCATCTTATGCGCTAAGACTTCTCAATTTTTCATATTTCTAAGGTAATGATGCAATTCATTTTTCATATTTTTCATATTTCGTGTTTGCAAGCTATAGCGCTACAGTGTGCTACCTTTTTCTCTTTTAAGTTCCAGCTCACCCTTAAACCCTCCAGCACCCGTGGTGCCTGCAGTGCTTTTCTAATGATTTGCAGGCCTCTTTTGCTCCAAGGTGGTTAAAGCCCAATATGTCTAGAACACATCATAGGAAGTGCTGTGGAAAGGTCAGCGCAGGGATTGTGTTGGTTTATATCCCCCCTTTCCTTTTTCATTGTTGATCTCCAAGGTCTGTGTGCTAAACCAGACAATCCCACCACAGCCCCCACACACACCAACATCTGGCAATCCCCAGCAGAAGTGCCCTTGTAAGGTGGAGGAAGAGAGCAAATTACACGAAATGAAGGAGATTTCGGATATCCTATGCAGAGATGTCTGATGGCAAACACAGATGTGTTATTGGATTTTATGAACATGTCTGTAGCTGTTCGTGTTCACAGGGACTGTATATCCCTTTATGTGAGTGGGCGACGACAGTACATAGGATTAGACCACAATATATCCCATTTCTGAGTAATGTTTGCACTGTATTCTTCATAAGTTCAGGAGAACATTCAGGAAGTCATTCCACTTATCAAATTTCTATGACGTTTCTTTAAAATAAATACACATGGAGTGTGATTATATACTGTAGTTCCTGGTACCAACATGAAAAACTCAGGAACTGAAAAACAAGACCAATGGGTAAATTACTATACTACACACGTCAGGACGCCAATCAAGGCAGCCATACAATTCATGGCATATCCTTTCACTTTCTTGTATTTCTTAAATCACATAATGCTACACAACTAAATCAGAAAACATATGCCAGTATACATTTTCATATAGTGCCAAGATCTTCTGAAAAACTATACAGACAATGATACTACTCGTAACAGCACCTGTGCCACGTGGGACTCATAATTTAATATATTTGCATATGTCCTCCCATAAAGGGTATATTCTCAAGTTATTAAATTACTTTATTTAGCTACACAGCATGAAATTAAGCACGTTTGCAGTAGACATAATTTTTATCTGATGTCATTCCCCTACAATGACAGCTTTTATCTTACTTAGTGTACAGCTGGTTTGCATGAAGCTCGACTACTAGTGCTTGCCTACATCCTGGCCAATAGTGCGCAGTAGTTCCATTCCAGAAGAGGGGTTAACTCCTAGCATCTCAGTCATCTCTCTACATACCATTGATTTCTATAAAGCAGTTATCTTCTCCCCTCCCTCTCAGCTATGATCAATCCTGAAGAACCACAGTCCCTGGCACCAAGAGTCACAGCTCTCACTGTCTGGAGCTGTGTGTTTGTTCAAGTGGCCTATTATCTCTATATGTAAATATGATGATAACAGTGTACACTCCACAACAAACCACTGATGGCTGAATGTTTTACAGCTGAACTTTTGCTGAGCTTTATAGTTCTACTAAAACTACAGCTCTGCTGCTCATCAGAACTGTCTCTTAAGGAGGAGAGCCCACTGTGTCAGAAACCAGAAAGTGAAGAGACTGGAAAGTTGTGTTCTGCTCAAGAGACAACTTGAGATTAACTCTTTAATTTCTCTCTTGGCTTGATGTATCCAGAGTTGAGCGACATGAGAGAAAACCTCCCATGATAAGGTTTATCAGTAAAAGTTGCCTCCAACAAATGACGTCTGTTGGGCATACATTGCCTACAGGCTGCCATGTCTATATAAAAGTGTAAAGTATACTTTTATCACTCTAAAGCCCCCGTCGCACTAAGCGAGATCGCTGAAGCGTCACTGATTTTGTGATGCAACAGCGACCTAGTCAGTGATCTCGCTTAGTGTGACACGCAGCGACGACCAGCCCCCCTGCTAGGTATCAATGATTGTCGTCGAATGGCCTGGACCATTTTTTCATCGTTGGTGTCCCGCTGGCCAGCGCGCATCGCTGCGTGTGACAGCGGGAGACAACGATCAGCAAGCTCCAAGCACTGCACAGCAGAAGCTGGGAGCTGGTATCTAGGGTACACATCGGGTAACTAAGCGCCACACGGTGCTTAGTTACCAGATATTTAGCCTGGATACCAGCTGCCAGCGCGTACAGCTGAAGCTGGGAGCTGGTATCCAGGGTACATATCGGGTAACTAAGCACCACGCTGTGCTTTGTTACCTGATGTTTAACCTGGATACCAGCGTGCTCGCTAGTCCTGATCGCTGGTGAGTCTGCCTATGTGACAGCTCACCAGCGATCAGCTAACGATGTCCCAGTGATCCTATCCACGTCGGATCGTTGGTGGGATCGCTGGGACATTGAAGAGTGTGACGGGGCCCATAGGCTGAGTCCTTCAGATTTCAGATGCCTATTGACCTCCATGTAAAGAACATAATGATAATAAAAACTAATTTTATTGGAAACAAGATAACCTATCTGTATGTTTTTGTCATGTAAAAATTGAGCCCTGAACCCTAGCTCTGGCCAATGTCATAGCAAAAAAGATACCAAGACATTAAATAAAATTGACTATTTAGTCAGTCCCCGGTCCTGACAGCTTCACTTCTGGTTTTTCAAAACAGGTGAGAGTGCATTGTGTCGGCACGTCATCAATGCCGTATGTGGAGGGATCTGACTGTCTCATGTCAGTAAATACCGTAACCCTTCTCTGCCAATGTATTAGCCGTGACAAAAAAAAGGGTACTGGCTTAGTTATTGAAATAAGCCAGTCATCCAGCCCCCTACACACAGGGTACTGGTGACATGTGACAATAACGCTCTCCTGTGTCAGGGCCACAGGTGGTTCAGCTTGGACTGATGGTGGAAGAGCCACTGCTGAAGCACTTGTGCTCGAAACAGGGGATCGCGTCGTGTGTCAGCGTGTGACCAATACTAAACTTATGTAAAATGGCAACAGGTTTTTTTCAAGTGGATAGCCCCTCTGACCAAAGTAAACACCATAGTAGCTTTCAGCTTTTCTAGAGACCGGAAATGCAAATCTGCCTTTCAGCCATCATAGAAAACTAAATGACAATGCCTTCCTGATTTGTAACTGAAGCCTCTTTTAACATATGAATAGAATACAGAAAAAAAGCAACTTTTATTTATTTTTTCAATTTTTAGTTATTACTGGCCAAGATTCCATTTTCATGAAATATCTCAAGACTAAAAAAAGCACATTTTGTTCAACTGAATCCTAAACATAATCATATTCATCGGTCTATGAAAGAGCATCCAGAGATCCATGAGTCAAAACCCACTGTGATGTCATCTGACCTTTTACCATCTCCGTTATCAACAGTAGCAAACTAGAGAAATGCCAGCCCTGCCTTCCTGCACAGAGGGAAGTAGAGAGTGTAAAAAGATTTATGGAAAGGAGCAACAAATGGGACCCTCCCAATGCAATGACATGGGCCGCCAGATGCCAGGAATGCAGCACCTTCTATGCAAATCTGTTTAAAGGTCACCTGGTTTACACAGGAAAATCATGATCGTTGCCCTTTTAACAGCTTTTCTGTTTATTTTATCTCCCATCTTGAGTTCTACTGTTCTTTGGTTCAGTTTGTCTTAAAGAACTTGTAAAATCAGAATCCCAGGGTTTGACTCACAAGACTGACCACTTTTGCAGTGTTTGGCAATGTACATGTGGGTCCTGGTAGCGATAGTTTCTGTTAATAAAACTTTATTCTTTAGGAACTTTTGTCTTCTCTCATTCCAACAATCCGGAGAAAAGTTACCTGTGTTGGTGTGCTACCGTGCCACGGTGCTCTACAGTAACTTTTTATGGTTACCTACCAAAGTTGCATACAGTGACCTAGCATAGGTTGCCAATGCCAGAGACGCTTTACCAAGTAAATAAATTACCCCATTACAATAAAGTACCCCTTTAAACAAATACTGCCCCATGAGTGCCTTTATAAAATGCCCGTAATGAGTGTTCTCTCCAAAAGTGACAATGAAGTAATGAAAATTGCCCTCGCCAAAAGTGCCAATTAAGTGATAAGTATCTTCTCCAAAAGTAACAATGCCACCTTTGACCCTCCTCTGCATAAGAATAAAGTTTATGCTGATAAAATCCAAGCAACGGAGTCCTTTCTCCCCTGTGTGCTCAGAGTCGGTGGCACACGTGGAGCTATGCAGTGATGTCATTGTGTCGGGATGCTGACGTCTTGTAGGTTGTAGGCCTACAGCAGTCTATGGCTGGCCTATAGGATGGAGAGTGGTGGGACAGGAAACTTATGGCTTCCTGCGCTTCTGTAGGGGCAAACTGCCTGTATACAGTATAAAGTGATGCTTACCTGGATATTCGGGACACCCAGCCAGAAGTAGCAGGGCATGTGCACTGATCGAATTTTGGCACTGGCAACGCCACTTCTCAGAGGCGCACAGTTTCAAAGGAAAGAAAAAGTAGTACTTTACATTGTTTTGAAATTTTATACCCCTAATTTTGCCCACCCCTCTCACACTATGCCACTGCCTACATTGGATCACTTACCGTAACTTTTGGAGCCCTGATGCTCTGATATAGCTGCTAATAACAACTAAAAACTTCTTACCCAACATGAAGCCATTTGTATCATTGTTGTAACAAGTTTAACAAAATATTCTTTGTCACTGACGCCTAGGCTTCAGACAAGACTCATCAACTATCTTAAGTAAGCAGACGAGACAGCAGTGATAGCAACAAGCTTAAGCCCCCGTCTCACACAGCGATATCGCTAGCGAGATTGCTGCTGAGTCACTAGTTTTGTGACGCAGCAGCGATGTCCCCAATGATATCGCTGTGTGTGACATTCAGCGACGATCAGCCCCCCTGCCGGGTATCGCTGATCGTCGCTGAAATGTCAGGACATTTTTTTGATCGCTGGTCTCCCGCTGACAGGCACGCATCGCTGCGTGTGACAGGCGGGAGACCAGCGATCCGCTGGTAACCAAGGTACACAGCGGGTTTCCAGGCGCAGGGCTGTGCCTAGAAACCCGCTGTGTACCTTGGTTACCAGCTCCCTGCATCAGGGCGCTGGTATCCAACGTACACTGCGGGTAACTAAGCGATGTTACCTGCAGTGTCGCTGTCCCAGATCGCTGCCTGAGCTGCCTGTTTGGCAGCGATCATGTAGCGATACACCAGCGATCCTGACAAGTGCATATCGTTGTCGGGATCGCTGGTGTATCGCTATGTGAGACCCAGGCTTTAGATGGAGTGAAGGACTTATTATGGAGATTCAAGATGGAAAGCTCAAATATGGGACTGCTACTCAATACAAAAAAGTCAAAGATATTGACTACTGTCAGGTATGATCAAGACACATTTGAGATGCACGGCAATAAACTGGAAGTTGTAAAGGACTTCAACCTACTGGGATCAATGATGTAGCAACGACTCCAGAAACTATGGGCAAATCAACAATAAAGTCACTGGACAAGGTCTTCAAATCGAGGAACATTTCACTGGAAACGAAGACATGGCTCGTTAATAGTCTGTTTTTTTCTGTAATAACATATGGATATGAAACCTGAACGATAAAGGATGGGAACTGTCAATGACCAGAAGGAGCGCTGGGAAGAGGCGGTCAATGCAGCACTAGACTAGTCTGGTCTTCGGCTGTGGTCCCCACATCTTCAATGTATATTTTCTCAGAGATTCAGGAGCATTTCAGGGAATATTAGACCTGGTTGCAATTGTACAGAGAAGCTCTTATTCATGCAGACTGCCATTTAAGCAGCTTGGATTGACTGACCGGTGCCTTTAAAGAAACCATTGGTTCATGCTACATACAGTATTGTGTCCAAATATCAGTGCCATTCATTGGGCAAACACAGGTGTCCAAATATCAGTGCCGTGCGCTACAGAAATGATATACTGTACGATGCATTAATAGTGCTGTCACACAAATACCAGCATGAGCTATCCAAGCAGCCCTTTACATAGAAAGTAGCCTGATAACAGTGCCACACAATGTATTACTGCTACATGGAATGAAAGTTTTATGACCATGGGTGTACTTTATTAGTGGTGTTATGGAATTTTGATCACATACAGGGAATTGTATGCATTTTGCAAAGTTAAAAAATAGAGGTTGGCCGTACCTCATTTCGGAGTACATGTACATCTTGGGGTTTGGCCATCTTTGCCCACCTGGTCGAACTTGTCTACAGAACTTAAAAGCAGTAAATTGCTCATAGTTTTCAGTATAGAAGTGAGCAGTGATATGAAGAACTATTAATGTCAATGTAACGGGAACCCAATGTTCTTACTTCTACAAAAAAAATATTCTAAACTGCCAACTTCTCTAGCTATGACACTTCCTGGCACAGGGGCAAAGACTATTTCAAAAGATAAAACCATTTATCGAGCAAACCGCCGTAACATGCAGTTTCCACTGTTTTCCCTTCATCAATTCTATAGTAACAGCTCACAAAAAAAGAAAATCCCACATTAATAAGTATCAACCAGGGTGAAACTGTCTTACTTGGGCCTTCTGCTTTATCAGTGCCTCCAAATGTTCTGTGTTGTACATGGAATAATTATTATTTTATGTGCCCGTAGTCTTAGGTTACGTTTTTGTTGCGTTTTTGATGTTGCAGATTTTTCTACACCATTTTGCACCCATTAGTTAAAATAGGTTAATACGTAACAAAACTCACCAAAAACTCATTGTGGGAACGTAGCCTTAAAGGGACTTTAGATAATTTCTATGAGATGGTGGCATAAGGTTATGAAAAAGCTGATTCAGTCCTCAATACCAAGGCCATGTTCACGCCTTCATTATTTGGTCAGTATTTTACCTCAGTATTTGTAAGCCAAAACCAGGAGTGGGTGATAAATTCAGAAGTGGTGACGTGTTTCTATTATATTTTTCCTCTGATTGTTCCACTCCTGGTTTTGGCTTACAAATACTGAGGTAAAAACTGACCAAATACTGAACGTGTGACCGTGGCCTTACTGTGTTCTGTTCTCTGAAGCCGCAGCCACAATTTGCAGCAGTTGCGTAGGTGAGGTGAATGATGTGTGGCCTTCCGTATCCTGTTGGTGTTGGCACTTTTCAACGTTTCTGCCTGTTCAATGAAGGAACGATAACGTTCCACCAGATCGTGTTCACTAACTAAGGACATGTAATGAAATTGTATTGCCAAATTTCCAGGTATCATCACGACATTACAATAATTTACTTTTATTTCTTCTTTTGATTTCAGACAAGACCACACGAGGGGCATTGATGCAATAATGCTAATGTTTGACCCAGTTCTCATAAAGCCGGAGGCCACGGAGCCCTTGTCAATGGTAAGTGGACAAAATTTAGAGAAATATTTTGTGGGTCCTGGGTTTGTTCCTTTTTTATTTCCAAAAATGGTGCAAATATGTTGACTGAAATGGTGAAAATCATGGTGTTAACACAAGTGTTTGTGTCTAGAATGCGACCCGTCCTAATATTTAGATACGAGGGATACGATTTACATCGCGCCTATGGAGTATACGTAATATATTGCTTCTTCAGCTTTTATACAAACCTACCGACCTCTGGAAAATGCTGTGTGACGGAGCCACAAGTTATGTCACTGTTGATATTGGATTGTATATGTCTCTGTATTGGCGAAACAGACTTTTTTTTTCCACTACAGGCTACAAAATCTGTGTTTTCCAGTGTGTGAGTCTGTTCTTAAATTACACAACGCTGCAAGAGTACCATGATGTATGTGTTTCTTGGTATCCCAGGATAGTTATTACGCTCTCACACTGGCGTACCCCAAGTCTACTTTTCTACATAGCTAAGTGCTGTTAATTCTTAGTTCCCTCCTGTGCCTCCTTCCAGCGCTGGCAGACCCTTCTCTCACATTTCTGTCTAGCAATTTGGATGAAAACGAGGAATTAGTC
>VIAB01005297.1:20329-30585 GCA_009801035.1 Oophaga pumilio | reverse complement strand
TTATGAAGCAGATTTTAGTTTTTTGCTAGACACCGATAGAAGAAACTATATTAACTCCGTTTCCTGCGCCTGTCGGATTCATAACTTCTGTCCGCTGTTTATTGCTTTTGTAAACATTCTTGTGGAAAGGAAATCATAGTTCAAAATGGGATTGTGTCTGACACAGAGAAAGAGAGGCATTTCCGAGCACGGGGGAACATTTGATTAGCGCGTCCGAGACAACATGTGGATTCTCAGAACTGTTGATTCATGTCTTGGATTCATGTGTGAAGGGTTTTGATTTGTAATAATCCCATTAGCTTTTAATTAATAGGTTTTCCTGAACGTTGTCCCTTTTTATGGTAAGCGTTAGATGCCTTGGTTTTTCACCATTTATATGTTGCTCGCCGGTCCTTCCTCTATTCAATTATTGACTCATAGGAGTTAAAAGTCCCTCTAGCCTGAAGCCATGTATTCACAGCCTGGGATTTTTATATGGCAAGTTACATGTAAGGCTATAAATTCCAGGTCACACATCTTAAATGGAACAGTGAAAACACACACGCTTTACTACTGCTCGTATTATGACTTCACGAGCCAAGACCCTGACCCATAACAGGAAGGGGTATCCACAGTGGGGGGGGAAAATGTGCAGAAATGTGTGTGTGGTTTAGTCTAGCCATACTAGTGTCAGAGAATTTAGCGAGCGAGCTTTGCCATAAGCACGCCTTAATGCATGAGGTCACATTTATTAAAAAGGCAACAAAGTAGGAGTATTCTAGACATGGAATGAAGATCTGCATCAATACTCAAAGATGTTGCTTTCCTATTATACATTTGTTTTACTTGTTTAAATTTGAGAGAAGGTACAGAATGCCCAAGGCTGGACATGGCCATGGATGGTCAATCGGTTTAGTTGAGAGGAAACCTGTGACATTCAAAATTCAGGCGACATGTTACAGAGCAAGAAGAGTACGAATAGATTGACAGCCTTCCCTGGAATGGTTGTGCTTGTACTGTAGAGATAACTGTCAGTCACTGAGGAGGACCGCCTACTGGACTCCTAAGCTCAGCTCCTCCTGCTCAAGACCATGGTGTCTGTAGATTGTGCTGCGTTCTATGTGTGACACATTGCCTTAAAAGTAGTAAGAGCCACGACTGTCCATTTATTGAAATTGAATAAAATATGAAAAATAGCAGACCGTAAATGTACCACATAGTTTAACGTATTGATTCCTAAATCCACAACTCTGCAATTTTCACACTGTGCTCTTGGGCTTTCTGGAGCTGATACTTCCTGTTGTTTTCAGCAAGGCTCTTTATCCTCTGAGACAGGATTGCAATGACAGGTCATCCACAGCTGATAATACAGGATCCACAATAGGTGATGTCACAGCTCCCCCTCCCATCACAAACACATCTGCACACGCTCATTAGATGCTTCAAAACAGAAGATCTGGTCCCAGTCAGTCTATTGCTGCTAATGTTTATGTAGATTTCCTGAAAGGACAAGAAAACCCTCAGTGGCCAGTGTGAAAATTGCAAGATTTAATTTTTTTTTTTTTTTTCTAAAGATTGTGAAAACTTTGCCAAAAAATAAAAGAAAACCTGATTAAAACAATAAGTCATTTTCTTTAAGAACAACCTAAATTGGGAACCACTCTTTAGGGTACGTTCACAATGAGTTTTTCAACATGGATTTTGAAGCGAGTTGGCTTCAAAATCCAAGTCAAAAACTCAGTGTGAACATCTCTTCAACGTATTCTTACTAATCCTCATATTCCACAGCTCTTTACAGATATTGACATCACTGTCCCCATTACATTCTACATTCCCTATCAGTATGTCTTGGAAGTGTGGGAGGAAACCGGAGAACCTGGAGGAAACCCACACAAACACGGGGAGAACGTATAAAAATCTTGCAGATGTTGTCCTTGGAGGGAGTTGAACCCAGGACTCCAGTTTTGCAAGGCAGCAGTGTTAACTGCTGTCTAAAAATATTAGGGCACTATATAGCTATAAAGTGTGCATTTTATGTACTAGAACTGTGGGACTACAAGGCCGAACCTTAAATAATCTTATCTGAATCTATCGGCATGGGGACTCATTGAGGTCATAACGCACGTCCTGTTCGGCTACGATATGGTGATCATAGGATGATATGGATTTATCTTATCACCGCCCCATATATGTTTTCTTTCTGGAAACGTGTATAACCTATGCACTTTGCTTTTGTCAACACATTTCAGTATGTCTCTCCAGTTCAAGGTAAGGTGACATGACATGTGCACGGCGAATGTATTGCCAAAGCTCCTAGAGGTGTGGGGTCAGGACTGTTGTTTAAAGACCTGATCCAATACCTCCTGACAGACTCATTCCAAGTCTATTTGGCCCGAAAAGTGAAAATTCCCTTGGATCAGCTAAATTTTATAGTCTTTGTTTTAAGCAAACACTGCAAATTTTCAATCATGAAGTCACCAACTTCCTCTTCTGCCAAAGTTTTAAAAAGATGTGCAAATGGCGCCACGAGCCACGCGCTAGACACAAATACAGGAAATTTTATTCCATAAATTAGAAGAAATGGGCGATGTTTTTTCTTCAATTTTACCAAGTAAGGTGAGACATTTAATAATCTAATGGATATTTCCATGGCAATACAGTTAGTTTTGTAGCAGTAATTGTTTTATTACGGGATGAAATCTAGTCATATAAAGGTTTGTGCCAAGAACCACACCATGGTTTTTGGCAGACTTTTGGCTGTACAGAACATATTCTTCTGTGTGTGTTTCAATTTATTATGAATAGACCGTCTCTGCCCAGCCAAAGAAAGAACATTACTGTAGCTTTGTCTACCATCTGTTTCTGCTATCACTTCTACATTACGTCTGTACCTTTGTATAACTAAACCACACCAATCACCCCAACGCCTTGGATTAGAACAGCGCAGACTGAAGGAAAGTGGATACGTCAGGGTGCTCCTACCACAACTTTATGACTGTGTTGTATATATGTCCTCAAAAGATAAGTAGCCTGTGATGATGAGGAAGATTAGGTTACTCTGAATCACTGTCCTGAATGGAACGATTACTGGAAAAGATCTCTCCACCCTTTAGTCAGTGAAAAAAAAGAGTTGGAAATGTTTGAAGTCATCATTTGGCAATGAAGAAAATCAACATTCAGCTACGAGGAAATGAAGTCAGTTGTTTTAACGTTACATACCAAATCTGTTGGGCTGTAAGTTGATGGACACCATGATGGAAATCTAACAGACCCTTGTATCGTCTGTGAGGTTCACCGGGCATTGGATGGAGACACCATTGCCATTATTCTTGTAAAATATTCTTTCTGGAAAGTGGAACCCAAACTGTGACGAATTCCCAAAATGGCAAACTTACCAGGTACTCTCCCTTCCTGGGTCCAGCATCGGCTGCCTGCTACTGCCCCGGCTCCGGGTTTTAGCTGTAGCATCGACGTCACCGCTCTAGCCATAAGCTGTGAACCTCGGCACAGCTGATGACGATGTTGATGTGACGTCACTACTGCACCCGAAACACCAGGAATGGACACACACTAAACCCAGTTTTTGCTGAGTTTATTTTAGGAATTTTACATCGTTTGGGGCCCATTTTCCATGAAGCGGACAACCCCTTTATCAAAACAGGTGTGAACATTGCCTTTACGGACATGTTCACTTGAGACAACCCCCTTTTTTTGTTAAGGCCTTCATACACATTAGGCTAAGGGTTGTTCAAACCTGCCAATTTCAACGTGATCGGCAAAGAATTGAATGTGTATGTGGCCTCCTGACCATCTCCTGGCAAATGATATTGGGGGTAGAAAAGAATCAGGCCATTGAAATTTCTTTTTGTTGGGCATAAGACTCTGCCCAAGGAATCTGGCAGCAGCTTTCTCATAGAGAACACAGGAATGACTGACTGAGCTGAGTGTATGGGGGTGTTGAGAGAGATGGCTGTCAGCTTGACAGCTATGTAATGTTTATAGCCAACATTAGCAAGGTCCCCTGACAATAAGCTGCTTACAAAACATCCCAGTGCTGAGACCCCCCAGCGAGCATTCATCTGCATTACAGAACATTCCACTATTTCACATTACTAAGGTTTTGTTCGCACATACTTATACCCTGCAATAGCCAAATACTACCTCTTTGCTACATAAGGCCCATATAATAGGGCTTAGCTTCTGAGATTTTTAAGCCAGGAACCTGTAGTATGACCCTTCTACTGTAAGAATCACCCCAAAGAGGAAAGTGGAGACTTCTAGTTTGTGGATGCACCAAGATATCTTTTTCCCTTTCCTCCTCTAAAACGACAATAAAAGATAGTTGTTTTTTGTGTCTACAAGTGACTGGTGTCCCTTAACTGGTTATTACAACAGTTTTGCAATAATTATAACAGGTTTCTAGCTTATACAGAATACGTGCGGAAAATCTGAGTGTGCTTGGCCAGTCTGCTGGCATTTCCTAATCTAAATAATTATCTCAGACCGTTTATGTATTATCTTCAGTTGTTTGAATTTTGTACTTCAAGGTGTCTTTTTCTTGTTTTTGTCTTCCTTCTGTAGCCATATCAAACAAGTTACATAGAGCCACTGAAGACAAATAAATACAGTGTCATTTACCCAACACCAAACATGCCTCACAGTAAACTTTACCCCAGCATTGAAACATTGTCTGGATTCCAAATGGAGCCCGTGGATCTAACTACAAACAAGAGGAATTCACCTCCCTCCTCCGGAAGGTCCCCATCTCCTCCCAAGAGAAGAAGTTCTCCAATCTTATATATGCACTCATCCAGTCCACCTTTGAAAAAGTTAACTTCATCACCGCCAGCTGTGCCACCATTCCCAATGCCATTAACCATTAACCCATTGTTGTCCGCATTTCCTAGACATGGGTATAGGAACCCTGGACTCTTACCCTTATTGCAGCCAATGGTCGTACAGCCGGTTCCTTTCATGTACACACCTCATCTTCAGCATCCAATCATGGTAATAGCTGATGAACTGGAGAATCAAAGTAGTAAACACAGTAAGTACTTTTAATAATGTTAAGAATTCGCCTTATTTTTAATCTGTCAATTTGGACATATGACAAGTAGAAGGCGCAGACATCGTGCCTCCATCTGAAGAGCCTTCATCACTTTGTTTACTTAGTCTTGCATTTTAGGGCAGATTTCCTGAGGACTCTTGTGGACAATCCTTGTCCATATTCCCTATTGGGGTTTGAGGACAACACAGGACATCCTAGATTAAAGCTGACTCTGATATAATAGAGCCTTATGTGTATCACATGGATGCCATTCAACGGAGTACTTTATTGCTGGTTGGCCAAGTCTGGCAAAATCCGCTATTTGCCAGATGTTCCAGGAATGGGACTCGCAACAATCCACTGTCCACCACAGTAGTTGAGTTCTGAAGGTAGATATCTCTGAGACAAACCCAGTCGGTCATAAATTTGCTGATGGTTTAGCCAGTATGACCAGTATTTACTAATCTAAGTAAAGGCCTCTAAACACAAAATGCTCAACCATAGAAATTCAAGAGGTCAGAACTTTCTTTCTTCCGCCATCAACAAAGTAAGGAGGCCTCCATACTCGTTAGACTGATGGGCGATCCAGCCAACATTAACTGGTTTGGCCAGCTTTAGTCTCATGTGTATGCGGGCCTTAATAATGTATAGATCTATGATGACAAAAGAAGCTCGCTAAGGATTCAGCTTATTCACTTACTGCAGCACCAATGTCAGGATGATCTAGGCAAAAAACTCTCATTGATTTCTGGTCTGAGGGCTGTTTAGCTTTTAATAAAATATAGTGTGGAGACCCACTGCAGTTTAAAGACCCCCCATACATATTAGACTAATCTCGGCCAAACCCGCCGATATCGACGAGCTTGGTTGATGGTCTAATGTGTATGGGGGCACAGGCTGACTGATGGTCAGTTGCGCATGTCTGATTTTGGATTGCTGATCGCATTGTTCTCCTGGCGATAAGCCATGGCTTATTCATAGAGAACTCAATAGTGCTTGGGCCGAACAAGCCTTTCTATGTATGGGGAGAGCTGGCTGAGATGGCTGTTGGCCGAAGCATTATTCGGCCGACAGCCATATACTGTGTCTGGCCGGGTTTACACCTTTGGGATTTCAAATAGTTAAAACACTGGAATACTCTGATTTGCTAAACTACCTTATCCAATTGTAATCTTTTTCTTGACAGATCTTTGTGCTCATAGACTACCTATTCATTATAACCAATGGTCTGCTATTGTGCGAGAGAGCCAAGTATTTTACTATATATGTTGTCAAGAAGCCCAAGAAGAAGCCTCGGGAAAATATCTGTTTTTGTGCCCGTTTCTGCCAATCTTCTACTAGAATTTCCAAATATTTTTCCTATAGGCTTTTATCTCTATGTACTAACTGACTACTTGTGAATGGCTCATGTGCATTAATAAATAAACTTTCTATCTTTGTTCTGTTACAGTGGCTGTGACAGTCCCGGAGTGTTACGAAAAATCTCCACTATTAAAGCACATAAAAGTTGAGCCTGTGACAGATCATTGTATGACTGAAGTTTACCCTGAACAAATGTCTCCTGGTCTCAGTACACCTCCAAAGTCAATGTTCCAAGAGTAAGTCACGTAATTTGGACACTTAAAAGATATGTTGGGTAGGGGGAGTCAAATAGTGTTCAATAAAAATGTTTTACCGATTCGCTTCTACTGCTTTTGTGTATCACAGTACTTAGGCTGCAGAATGAGTAAACTGCAAGTCCATCAGCGATCTCCTTCTGACAGTAGGGTTTATTTAAATGCTCTAATGGAATTATTGAGCTCAATGTGACCTCTTCTTAGTTCTCTGCAGCTAAATTCATAGGAACATATAAAAATATTGTTTGGTTTTTCTGGAGGAAAATCAGACAATTTTTTCATTTTTAGGTCACATTTACAGATGAGCGAATCAGAAATTAAAAATTTGGAGTTCCTACCGGACAATTCGTGTCCAGTGCTAAAAGCTGAACATAGACTTCTCCCGTTAGTCCGTTACGATGTTCAGAGTTCCGGGGGAAGTTTGGGAGGAGAGAGAGAGTTTTCCAGCTCGAAAGTTTGGGTCTCCATTGTTTTCAATGGGGTTTGGGTTCTGGTTCAAATTCGGGTACAGTTCTTGAATAAATTTCGGGTAGCGTACCAGAACCGGAACTTACATGGGTTCCTAGTCAGGTTCACACGTGTCCAGTATTTGGTCATTATTTTACATCAGTATTTGAAAGCCAAAACCCTGTTCATATAATAAATCTCACCCAGGCCAGAGACTACAGTTTACCACCATTCTTGTGATACAGGTATTCAAGTCTGGATCACCTTTTATTGCACCTAGGCGTCTTTTTTTACCGGTTGCAATTTCTTATTCACTGGAAATTTTTTGGCTCTAATTTTAACATATACTTATTTTTTTTTTGCAATTTGAGCAGAATGTCATAGAATCATAGAATGTTAGGGTTGGAAGGGACCTCCAGGGTCATCGTGTCCAACCCCCTGCTCAAGGCAGGATTCACTAAACCATCTCAGACAGATGTCTGTCCAGCCTCTGATTGAAGAAGTCCATTGAAGGAGAACTCGCCACCTCTCGTAGCAGCCTTTTACACTCATTGATCACCCATACTGTAAAAAAAAAATTTCTAATATCTAATCTGTATCTATCTTTCCCATCGTACATGGCCCACTATGCCTTCCCTTGCATCTATATGAGTATCTGTCACCAGATAGACATGCAAATATGGAACTTGTACTTTTCATATCAGCAAAGTTCTCTCTGACACACAGAGAGGATTGTCAAATAATATTGTACATGACCTAAAGTGAAAATTGCAAGCATTTGTCATATGTAGAAGAATCTAGGTTAGTAAGGAGAAAAACAAGGCAGGAAGAATGCAGATGTAGTCATTGGATTGTTCTACCTGCGGTGTGGCAATATGTTTTGAATGTAAGGAGCCAATTTTAAAACTTCCCGTGGGTGGGGCGCATGGGCTGAGCTCCTTTTTTGGAATTGACGTCAGGGACCGCACCCTCCTTTTGGCATAACGCAACAGGAAATTCTTAATTGCTCTGAAAAGGAGTGACTGAGACAATAGCAAATATTTCTTCTAATGACTAGGACTATATGGGACTGTATAAAAAAAAAGTTGTTTTTTTTGTGCAAGGAGGGAGGGAGGAAAAAAAAGAAGCTGTTTTGAATTATTTCTGAAGGAAATAGATCATGTAAACAAACCGCAGAGAAAGCAAACTGCAACGTAACATGGTTTTGCAATCCTGAAAATGTTTGCGTGGGAAAAGGGAGCATGACCTGGTTAATGATTAAAAATAATAAACTCCCCCTTTGAGGCACCCAGAAGAGGGCTCTAATAACGAGAACACTTCTGCTGGGATATAAGGAAATTATATCGTTATCATGTGCTCAGAGTAATGAGATAAACTAAGTACACCCTCTATGATAGCTATGGTTTTACTTATCAGGACATAATGAAGAAAACATCTGCTTCTTAGAAGGTCCTAAAATCAGGGAGAGATAACCTCAGATGAGCAATGACACGTGACAGATTACACCATGTCATTAGTTATTTGCCAAAAATTAGGCCAAAATACCATAGCAATGTGTGAAAAATTAAGTACACCCCATCAGTAACTTGTAGAACCACTTTAACTTGAGCTAATTGTTTTCTATATAACTTTATCAGTCTCTCACATTGTTCTACAGCAATTCTGGCCGACTTTTCTTTAGTTTTGCTAAAAGTGTGGCTATCATTGCTCCGGCACTGCCCTTCTTATGTAAAAAAAAGAGTGGGCAGCTTCAGACTCTTGTAAATAACACTTATTAACAAAAGAGGTCTCAATAGTCCCTATTGTCCCCATAAAGATCTTGACTTTATAGCAAAAGTTGAATCTGAACTTGTCGATTGTGGGATCCCAGAAACCTCCCCAGCCACTCTCGCTGTGAAAAAGCGAGATCTCGCTCTCTGCTCTAACCCGGCAGTGCCGTGTACTTTACCGAGCTGTTCCCGAACTGTAACAGCTGTAATTATGTTACTGTTCAGTAAAAGATTAGCAAAGTACATGGTTGCTCTATGGTAATGCAGGGAGCAAAAAACGCCCATTTTCACAACTAAAAGGCCCACAGCCCAAAGTTTGGAACTGACTTTTGCTAGAAAGTCAAAAGTCCCATAGCGAGACATTAGATATTCTTAGAACCATTTTTGTTAGTAAGCGTTTAGAAAATTCAGCAGACTGAGGCTGCCTACTCTTTCCTTAAATAAAAAAGGGCAGCCCCAGAGTGGTGAGAGATGCTGGCTAAGTTCATTGAGGTTTGTGGGTTTTCATTTATGCACTGCTCTCTTAACATTTTAGTTAGGTTGAGTTCTGGATCCATTACAACACCTTGATCATTTTCTATTCAGCCATTCTGATGCACATTTGCTGATGCACTTTAGTGTCAAGAGTGAAGACTCCATTTCACCCAAGCTTTAACTTTTGGATAGACGGCCTCACATTGGACTCTAAAATACTTTGATATATAGAAGAATTGATGGTTGATTCAATTTCTGCAGTGAACCCAGGTCCTGTTGCTGAAAAACAATCCCAAGTCATCACATCACACTATTTAACAGTTTGTTCGAGGTGTTTGTGCTGATATGCTGTGTCTGAGTTTTGCCAAATGTGGTGAAAGTTATTAAGACCACAGTCTCTACTTTGAAATAATGTCTTTTGGACAGATAAGACCAAAGGTTTTGTGGTTTGTTCAGATGAAAGTTTACAAACTTTAGTTATGCTGCCATGGTCTCTTTACATAAAAGAGGCTTTCTCTTGGCAACCATTTTAAAATAAGCCATTCTTGTATAGCCATGAACTTGAAGATTTATGAGGCCAACTTAGGCCTTTAGAGTCTGAGTTTTAGCTCTTGAGTTTTTGGCAATTTCTCTTAATATTACATGGTCTGATGTTCGACTCATTGGAAGATTGTCAACTGTCTTAAATGTTTTGCCCTTGTGAATAATTTTTCTCATTGTAAAATGGTGAATTCTAGCTTGTTTGGAAATGGCCTTACAACCTTTTGCAGATTGATGGGCAGCAACAATTGCTTTTCATTCCTGATTATTACTTTATCATTACTGTTGTCTTTCCTTCTTGACACATGCCTGAATGCTCAAGACCAGCAAACTGCCAACATTTCTGCTTTTTTGGTGGTCACACTTAAGCCCCCGTCACACTAA
>VIAB01005296.1:83357-104864 GCA_009801035.1 Oophaga pumilio | reverse complement strand
TTTCCCTATGAGTAGGGGAGTAGGACTCACAGGCTTTATCTATTAGTAGGGGAGCAGGTCTCACAGACTTTCCCTATGAGTAAGAGGGAAAGGATTCACAAGCTTTTTCAATAGGTGGGGGGCAGAATTCTCTTTTTCTATGAGTAAGTGGGAAAGAATTCCCAGGCGTTCTCTATGAGTAGGGGGCAGGATCCACATGTTTTGTGAATGAGTAAGTGGGAAAGGATTCATAGGCTTTCTCCATGAGTAAAGAGAAAAGGATTCACAGGCTTTGTATATGCGTAGGGGGCAGAACTTGCAGGCTTTTTCTACTAGTAGGGGGTCAGAACTCACAGGCAATATCTATAAGTAGGTGAGAATTCACAGGCTTTTTCTGTAAGTATGGAGCAGGACTCAGGCTGTTTTTGAGTATGGGGAAACGACACATGGGCTTTATCTATGAGTAAGGAGTAAAGGTACTGCCACACTAAACAATATCGCTAACGGGATCGCTAAAAAACGTCACTATTTAGAGATCCCGTTAGCGATGTTGCTGTGTGTGGCAGCTTCCTGCTGGGATCTCGCTCGTCGCCGGAAACGATCCGGACCCTATTCTCGTCGCTGGCGCCCCGCTGGTAAGTATGTTATCGCTAAGTGTGGCACCTTTTCTTAGCGATTTAGCGGTACTTTTGTACCGCTAAATCGCTAAGAAGATCGCTAACGGCAATAGCGTCGTTAGCTATATCGCTAAATGTGGCACACATTTAGCGATATTAAAACGATCCCGCTAGCGATCTCATTAGTATGCGCCGCTAACGAGATCGTTAGCGGGAGCGTTTAGTGTGGCAGTACCTTAAAGGACTCACAGATTTTCTCTTTGAGACGAGGGTGCAGTATTCTCAGGATTTTTCTATGAGTAGGGGACAGGACTCACAGGCTTACTCTATGAATGTGGCAGGAAGGACTCAAAGGCTTTTTTAAAAGTCGCATATAAAGAAGTATTTACAAAAAATACTGTATCAGATCCTAAAAAATATAAATGAATTCAGCTTTTTCCACTCTATACTGTGCTGCCCTGAGACAAGAGATCAGACAGATCCGATTCTCAGACTCTCAAATCTCACCCAACAGTAAATAGAATTAATAAGAGATTGTGAAATCTAATGTAAATAGAAAAAAAAAGTTAAAAATAAAATATATATTTCAACATCATATTTAACATTCTCCAGCATACGTCTGGTGTTCTTCCTCCAACACTAAACTTACATAAACTGTCAAGTCCAGGTTATATGGGTTGTACAATATTATACCATTTCCTTTCTTTAAAAAAAGCAGTGTCACACCTGTCCATGGTCCTTCTGGATATTTTTTTCATTGCACCCCAGCTCCATTAAAGTAAATACGACTAATTAGCAATGTCATACAACTGGTTCTGATGCAATATTTGGAACATCTGAACAATCCCTTTCAGTTTTACCATAACATACAAATCCAATATTAAAACCATACTTCCATGGGAACATTCATAAAAAGCATGTTTTTTTTATATGGGGAAATCTAGACAGATAATCATGTATCAGAGCTGAATTTTTTTTTATCAGTAATTATCCCCGGGAATTTGTGTTAAACCTAATACATTGCATTAACAGGCAAAAGACACTTCCAGCTCTGATACATAAATTAATAAGCATACAATTCAGTATATTATCTACACTGCATTCACGTCAAACAAGGGGTCTAAGTAACCCTAAGCTATAAGGAAACAAAATTGTACATATAAAAAAATACAGCTTGATTAAAATAATAAGAAAATATAAATTAAGAAATTGGAGCTCAGCATGTGAAAGTAAATAAGACAGAAATATTAATATAAAATCAGATACATGATGGGCCTCATGCGAGGAAAGAAAGAATGCAGTCGTTGTAATTGCTACCAGACACCTTTTAAAGCGTTCCTCAAGTGGCTACCGGAACATTGTCTCCCATTGGTGGCCCTGTTCTCTAGACAGCTGTACAATGCTCAAAGCCTTTGTCAAGGGAACTGGATTATCCAGTCTTCTAGTGGTATCTTTTGCCATCAGTAGACATGGCCATGATCGTCACTTGAGGAACTAGTGAATATCTATCCAAAATGTAAATCTGCCCATATATAACTAACTCTTGCGTTAGAGCTATGGTCATTGTCTGGTAATTATGCTTCATTTACTTTCAGAGATATAGATATCTTCTTGTTTGGCTGTGATGGCCATTTTAGCAGAAATAAAAACAGGAAGTGCAGCCATATTGGTTTTAGTCTTTGAATTATCTTCTCAGAAACTGACACTTTATCATAGATTACACCTGATAACAGAATGGTAATTTAACATCTGTTTCTAAAGGTATTGTCACACTAAGCGAGATCGCTAACGAGATCGCTAAAGAGTCAGCGATTTTATGACGCAGCAGCGACCTCGTTAGCGACGCAGCTGTGTGTGACATGTAGCGGCGATGTGGCCCCCACTGAGATGTCACTGATCGTTCATGAACGTTCTGAGCCGTTTTTTGGTCGTTGTTGTCCCCCTGGTGAGCCTGAATCGCTGAGTGTGACACCCTTTATGAACGACTTCACCAGCGTCGCAGGTGGGACTAGGTTTTCCCAACGACCGCAGAGGTCGTTATACAGATCACTGATCTCTGATGAGATCTTTGTGTTTGGAAGCTAACTAGCGACCACATAGCGATCGCATCAACGATCTCGCCAGGTCGTGTCGTCGTGATCGCTAGTGCGATCGCTAAGTGTGACAGTGCCTTAAGAGGTCAATTTAGGGCTAGGGCTACACGGCAACATCTGTCGGGTGACACATTGAGATATCGGAGGTAATGATTTCCTATGGCGTCTCTTTTTGGCCTGTGACGTCCTGTGACTGTGGCCCAGAGTTGCATAGGTTTCCTCATGTGTTGGATTTTTTGCCACTGACTACATGTCGCATGCGACACGCTTGCCATAGACTTCAGTGCATGTCACACGCAACATGCCACTTGCAAGCAACTTGGCTGTTTTATTTACAGCAAAACCAGAGCTCTAAAATTGCCGCTGGCAAGTTGCGCAAATGTTTTTAGTCGTGTGACCTGTCAGGAGCACTGCTGATGCATCACACATGATGCCGTGTAGGCCCGGCCTAAAGGTGACAACCTAAATGGCTAGGCATCCTGTTGTCACATTTACAGAAATAGTGGAAGGAAATCTTTGAGTAATAAGTGCAACAATTGGCATTTGATTGGTTCTAATTGGTTTTTAATTGCTTCATCTCTGTTTAATTTGAAGGCCCATGGTGTATTTTCACATATCAAACATTTAACAAATACTAAAATTATGATTAAAATAAAATTTCATAAATTCTATAAATGTATTTCTTTTACAAATATTCTATGTACTTAAATAGTGTGAGAACACGTTTTGGGAACTTTTGTTCTGTTTTACATTAGGAATTGCTAATTACATGACTACTCTATTTAATGCTGACAAGAAGTGGCCGAACAATACATAGGATCCAATAGTTTTCTGTTTTGGGGGCCTCAGTTACAGATTTCAATATACAAAATAGGAAAAATTGTGTTGTTTACAGCAGTCTGTTCTCCGTGAATCCTACGGTCACCTTTTCAGCACCCAATTGGCCTCCATATCAGTCTAAGGTGGTCTCTCGGGCCCCATTAGTATCCATCATATGTTGGATCAAGCAGTTTGAAGCTTTTGCATTTAACATTGCCTTCACAATATATTTATTTGAATAATCATCCCATAATCTGTTGAGGAAACTGAAAAGAAATGTTCAATTCTCCTGCAGCTCCCCCACAGGAGATATGAAGCATTACACTCTGTCCATTGAAATCAATAGTCTATCTGTCTAAAGGAAGTATTTACTGGGTCCTTGAGAGATTAGACACTCTTTGGTGTCACTTTTTGGTCAATAGATGGGGCTCTCAAATTGGGTACCATCTCTATTAACACCCTTACACTATACATGAAAATGAGATGATCAAAATCAGTCACCTCCTTTTAAAAATAAATTGTACTTTGTCACCACTACCACCTATTATTTATGAGGGTTTATACAACATGTATGAATAAAACAGCTTAAGATATTTAAAAAAAAATCACATTTTCGGGAACATACTCCTATATGAAACCTTTACAAAAGACCCAGCATATAATGGAAAAAATTTTAACCTGGATGATATTACCATAATAATAGCAATAGAACTGGCATCTATCTTTTTTTCTTTAGGAGACCACCCTTGTACTGTCCACTGTTCCCCTGTGTTCTCATTAATAAATATCGTTCTGGACAGGTATATATTAGAGTAGTCCTACTGTACATTAATGATAAATATTGGCACATGTAAACAGGGTAGCTGTTGCCCAATGTAAATCGCGGGGCATCTCAGGATGGGATTGTTCATGGCTATCACAGTTTCTGTGGGATCTCAGAAATTCGGGAGTTCACTACTCTTCCGTTAACCATGTCTTGAACGATGGTCTTGACTTTTCGGTTTGTATCTAAAGAGGTAGAAAATATTAGGTTATTTTGGTAATCAGAAAAAAATAATATATCTATAGTTGTAGAAGCATTGGGAAGCAATTCTCGAAAGGCTTTCTTATGAATTAAAGTCTTTTTTCCCTTACTACTGACAATCAGTTTGTATAGAGAAGAAAAGCCAATTCCTGCCATGCCAGGACCATTATACTGCAGGGTCCATTCTAGTTCAGAGAGGGGTCCCAAGTAGGGCATCCCTTTCTATGATGTCCAAATGCATGAATAGGGCTAAATACATTGCTAGACTCAATGTACAGATGTAGGAAAGGTTATTATGACTCGTGATCTTGATAACCATCTGTGAGAAGCTATCTCATGTGATAGAATTAAGGTAACATTGTACAAGCTATTGACCAACCTCAAAGGGGTTTTGTTATGCATATTCTTTAGGAGCACACCGCTTGCTGGGAGTTGTGCGATCACGAATATTGCAAGTTCGTACCAGCCACATGGTTGCAGAGCTGACCAGTACTCTGCTCCCTCCAATGCTGTAAGTAGAGGCAGTTTTGCCTCTGCCACATTAGATGATCCCAGTGGCACTAAAGCAGTCTGGATTGTGTGCTCCAGTGATCTGGCAAGTTTTAGAACGGTGCTTGCAAGCATAAGCTTGTAAGCAATGCTCATACTTGGCCACCACTGGTAGACTGGAGCAATGTCCTATAGCCTAAACAACAAGTATTAAACAATAAAGTATAAAATCATTCTGTTTTAAGAACTTCTCACAGACAATTTGGAATTTTAACCAATATGTTGAGACAAACCATTTAAGTTTAGGTGTCGAATTATACTTTTTTGTGCTATGATATCCCAGTGCTGTGTTATCTCAGTCAAGGTAACCTTTGCTAGATCTATATGTGTCTGTTAATTTGATGGTGAAAAATGTCTCTCCATGTTTGGCAACTTTTCCTGACAAATCTCATAGGACTGCTTATGAAGGCCCCAATGGTGGCGTGAATATATAGAGTTTAAATGATCTGTACGAAATTTGAAAAAATGGTCTGTGCATGTATATATGGTATAGTATAGTATAGTATAGTATAGAAAAGATAACCAATTTTCTATGCAAATTTATTTCTAAAGGTGACATGAGATTCTCACTAGATGTCTGTAACAACCCATTCAATCCACACAGGCAAAGAAATCAAACCATAGATGTCCATAAATTAAGTTATGTGTAATAATCAAAAATGACATGGGGAAAAAGTATTGAACTCATGACAAAAGAGAGGTGAAAAATGCTGTGGAAAGTCATGACTCTAGCTGAAATCTATCAGTAATCAGAAAGTAATCCTGCCACTTAGTGAAAAATATTATCAGCTGATTCATCTATAAAAAGGTGTCACATTGTCAAGGTGCCACATAAGAAACCTCATGATGGATAAAACCAGTGATCTCAAAACCATTGCAACCTTATGGCTGCAAAACACACTGATGGCAGAAGAATTTCTAAACTACTGAAGGTTCCAATGAGCACTGTTGGGGCCATAACCCGGAAGAAGGGGAAAGAACATTATTTCACCATAAACCTTATTTGCTTAGAAAACTGGTAACGTGCTCAATACTTATTTCACTGCGTAGCAGATAAAGCCATTGACCCGAGTTATGATGTATATGTGTGTGTGTGTGTGTGTGTGTGTGTGTGTGTGTGTGTGTATATATATATATATATATATACTGTATATATGTACTACATCATAACTTGAAGTCAATGGCTTTGTCTAGTATTGCAGCTCTTCCCAGTTCCAATCCCTGTCAAATCGGAGATAGACACTTTTTTTGTCCAAAGGCTATTTCTAAAAAGAAAAAACAAAAGACCCAGATCCATATTTAGACTCCTATAAAGCCTAACATGTCAGATTTCTTAGGATGTGGTGGCTGGAACAGGAAGTCAATATAGAGGAAGATTGTCCATTGTTAATCTTAATGCAGTGATAGTCCTCTGCCTATTTAACATAATTGCATTTATGAGACCCTACAAGTGTGAGAACCACCTTATACACATACCACATGCAAAATCACAGGTGATACCAACCTAAATATTTTTAAGATTACTTTGTTTTCGATCGTCACATATCAACTTAGATCAAATTGACTAGTGAGTGGTTATATATGCTATGTAAGTTAATGAAGAACCTAAATATAAATGAAAACTAAAATAAAGATAACTTAAAAATATTACCTGTAGATTGAGTATTCCCACTAAAAGAAAGAAAAAAAGAGGAATATAAGTGATCAATATCAGTTGATAATAACTTTTCAAACATTATATTTTGAATATTTTACTATAATATTAGTGACTGGGAAACAACATATTTGTAGTGACTATGTTCTTCGAAGGAATTTTATCTATAGGCTGGGTTTGGTATTTCAACTCAACTGTATTCACTTCAATTTAATGAGCTGCAAAACCAGAAAAAGTCCATGGAAATAGTATTGCTGTTTCTGGTAAAATGCAAAAAACCCTTAACGTTTTTTTGCAAATCCCACTTAATCCTGTTCATCACAATTCAACAATCAATGTAAAGAAAATGTTTTAATACAATTAAATACTACTGGATAGTTCATACTTTCTATAGAATGCATATCGAGCCAATAGGATTCATATAGGGTTACTAAATCACACGGTTATGAATAGCATGCCTTACTGGCTAGACGTACAGTACAGACCAAAAGTTTGGACACACCTTCTCATTCAAAGATTTTTCTGCATTTTCATTGCTATGAAAATTGTAGAATCACACTGAAGGCATCAAAATTGAAGGCATAGTGAACCAGAATGGCTACTACAGCATCTTGCAGCAGCATGCTATTCCATCCGGTTTGCTTTTAGTTGGACCATCATTTATTTTTCAACAGGACAATGACCCCAAACACACCTCCAGACTGTGTAAGGGCTATTTGACCAAGAAGGAGAGTGTTGGGGTGCTACGCCAGATGACCTGGCCTCCACAGTCACCAGAACTGAACCCAATCGAGATGGTTTGGGGTGAGCTGGACCGCTCACCGCTTCAATTTTGAATAAATCCCCAACAGTGTCACCAGCAAAGCACCCCCACACCATCACACCACCTCCTCCATGCTTCACGGTGGGAACTAGGCATGTAGAGTCCAGCTGTTCACCTTTTCTGCGTACAAAGCAGTAATCAAAGCAAAAGGTGGCTACTTTGAAGAACCTAGAATATAAGACATATTTTCAGTTGTTTCACACTTTTTTGTAAAGTGTAATGTATAATTCCACATGTGTTAATTCATAGTTTTGATGCCTTCAGTGTGATTCTACAATTTTCATAGTCATGAAAATACAGAAAAATCTTTGAATGAGAAGGTGTGTCCAAACTTTTGGTCTGTACTGTATATTGGTCACATCCATTATAAAAGAGCAGGTATATAATTTGGGACATTCTTGGTTGGATAGAAAAAGTTGGCAAGAAATGAATTGAAACTTTTTATACTTGAGTTGGCTGACAGCTACATCTAAGTTGGAGCCACCAATTTCTGTTAGAATGTTTGGTTTCCTGTTGCTTACTTGATACTTGGAAAGTTTTGTTTTACCCTTAGCTTGGTCATTGGTAATATGTCTTCTATAGTCAAAATTAATATTTAATGATTAGTCAATAACTTAGAAATAATGAAGACACAAGCGATGTTCCTTTTTCAAGAGTCCAACCTTACCTGCTGTTATTTCCATCAATGAGTCGTCGGTATGTGTTAATTTCATTCTCTAGACGACTCTTTATATCCAAAAGTATCTTATACTCATTGTTCTGTCGTTCCAGATCAAATCTGACTTTTCCCAACTCAGCCTCAAACTGACAGATTAGCACCTGGATCTTCTCAAGATGTTGTGTTGAGTGACACTGGGTATCTTCTAACGTTTTCTCCAGTCCATGTTTCTAAAATATATAAAAAAGTTCACTGTCATGAATGGTAGAGAAGTTAGAAATAGAAAAAAAGCTGTTCCAAAGTAGATGGATGATGTTGGAGCTTTTTAGGGGATATGTCTAAGTAAGAGTTGGTGGTATAGTAACATAGCTAGCAAGGCCAAAAAAAGACAATTGTCCAACCAGTTCAGCCTTTATTCCGTCAGAATAAATCCCCAGTACATCTCCTTCATTTTCCTTATGGTGCCCTAAACTGATGACATAGTGATAAACTGATTTAAGGACCCTCCCATGGTTGGATCTGTCTGCATCTTCATCAGTATGTTAGTTAACATGATAAACTTTCCGCCATATTTGCAGCTATATTTTTGTGCCTGACCACACTTCTTATGCAACTCTGTATTGTAAATTAACAAATCTTTAACATTTCTTTTAAACATCAAACATGTCTAATTTATTTTACTATCTCCTTCTTTTAACATGTTTTCTCATTATATTCTACACATTTCAGATAGGAAATACTGAGGTGACAAGCTTGTCGATTCAGGTCTGGCTCCAGATATCCCAGACAAACAGCTTATTTTGCTAGTGGTAGCCATAGACATTTCTGATATTATATGGTGGTCTTTCAGTTGAATGGCTATCGTTTTAATACATTAGGTGCTCGATTTTACCAGAATAGGACCCCTTCCCCCTATATTATGTGTCACGGTTCCATCCCTCAGTGTGTCTGGGATGCAGGAACTGACAGCTCGGCTGTCAAATCTGGTATAGTGGTGTGCTGAAGCTGTCAGTACTTTGACAGCTTGGCCATCCAATCTGGTAAGATCATGAACCTGGCACAGGAAGGGTCGCACAGCTGAGGACTACTGTACTGAGTTCCGGCAGTAGTCCACCGAAGTTCTATGGAACGATGCTGCTCTCAGGTGCCAATTCCAAAGAGGCCTTTCCAAAACACTCAAGGATGCCTGGAGGGAGGGTCAAAAGAACATTGGGACTGCCCAGCTTCGCCAAAAATGAAAGGCAGGTAGAAGACATTCGGTGAGTCCTGTTTTTAAGATTGGGGATAAGGTTTGGTTGTCTTCTAGAAACGTTAAACTTAAAGTGCAGTCGTCAAAGTTGGGTCCAAAGTTCATTGGTCCATACAAGATCCTGGAGGTTGACAATCCTGTGGCATTTAGATTAAAGCTTCCTCCATCCCTTCGCATCCCTAACATATTCCATAAATCCTTATTAAAGGAGTATGTCCCTTCTGCATTGTCTCCCTCATCCCCGCCTCCTCGGCTTTCAGTGGATGGCGGACTGGAGTATGAGGTTCAGAAGATTCTGGTTTCTCAAAGGGTCCATAATTCCCTCCAGTACCTCATTCACTGGAAGGGGTACGGACCAGAGGAGAGATCCTGGGTCCCTTCTCGAGATGTGAAGGCCGATCGGTTAGTTAATGCCTTCCATCTAAAATTTCCTGGGAGCCTGGGGGTCAAGTGGCCCCCCTAGAAGAGGGGGTACTGTCATGGTTCCACCCCTCAGTGTGTCTGAGATGCAGTTACTGACAAATCGGCCTTCCAATCTGGTACAGGGGTGTGCTGAAGCTGTCAGTGTGTTGATTGACAGCTCGACTATCCAATCTGAGACTGTGAGGCATCGACTGTCTCCATGTGTTTATTATTCCAGTTAATAGCCATGTTTCTTAACTGAGCTGTATCTCCCAGAAAACTGCCAGACATACATTCAGTCTGTGAGGTTTGTGCTTTGTGCTTTCCTGTGCCTAGAGTTCTGTTTGCTTGATCTGTTGCCTCACCTTGGACGTCGTTCTGACCATCCGCCTGTTTAACCCCTTCAGCTCTGATCCGTTATCCTCCCGGTACTCTGACCTCAGAACGTTACCTGATTACGCTTTTGTCTCTTCCTTCTGTTTATTACGTACCCTCCTGGCTTCTAACCTTGGACTCCTTGACCACTCTGAATCACGGCTTGGCCATGAGAAGTGACTAGCGTCACATTATGTCTATATGGCATAAGGTCACATGGAAAAGGTTTTTACCCATCTTGTAGAAGTTAGGGGTTGAGTCATAAAGCATTTTCCGCCAGTTTTCTGTTGTAAAAAGGTGTCACTGTACAATTTGAAAGTGCGCAAGAATTTGTTTTTTTTTGGTGTTTTTACACCAGTTTTGCTGACTTTTTAGTTAGTGTGCTTGGCTTAGTGGAATGGGTTTTGGCCTAGAACAGTCCGATGGATTCACATTAGTTTACACCACAAAGTTGGCATCAATTATAGAACAAATTTACTGCTAGTCTTTTCTGATGATGGCACACAGGCAGTCAAAAGATGTACCAATTTTTTTGCAAGCTTAATAAAGTTGTTCATGTTCAGTCTAAAATGACAAGTTTACAGACTTGTCTATGAAACTGCAAACTCATGAATCATCACATTGCTTGCACTGCCACTGTAAGGATTCTCCAGTGTCAGCGCTAAGAAGAGTTGTAATTCTCCTGGTCACAATCCAACTGGACTGTCTCTAGCCTGGCTCAATACACTTTGATTGAGCGAGGCCAAGCCCATCTAGTCGAATTGTGGTCAGGAGTATGTATATCGCATAATTGCGATCACATGACCACCATTCCTGGCACTCTCACTGGAAAAACCTTACAGTAGGGCGCATGATGTGAGGATTCACAAGTCCACAGTTTCATAGACTGAATTTGACCAATCTTACTTCTGCATACTCTGGATCAAGACAGTCTTACAAGCCTTGATGAAATCCCACCTTACTGAATATAATACCTCGGGGAAAACTCCGTGAACTAAAAGGAAAAAAAGAAAAAGACTCTTACCTTACTGATGTCTGCTTGAAGCTCAATTTCTAGATCTTGAAGAGTTCTCTTTAATTCTTTTATCTGTTTTTTGCTACTTTGTAAGGCTTCAGTGTTTGTATTCACCTCCTGTTGGACTGTCGAAGACTGGAAAAAAGAATGTTTCAATAATCTTATACAATCACAAGGGCTACGTGTATTTCTGAGCATCTTCTTATATTCCATGCAGTGTTGAGGTTTGGGACTATTGGAACAAGCTACTATGTTGTAGCAATTGTGTCATCTAAATAAACTAGTTTGAAGCCACAGTATCTTATAGTTGGGTACTAGTACTGTTAGTACTACTAATACTGATAATAATCATATTAATGACTATTACTATTAGGCTGTGGCCTCAGTAGTGTATTTTCTCTCATCTGAGAGAATCAGGTTGATTATGCAAATCACACTGTAATTAGATTCTGATCAGAGTGTGATTAAAGTGTGATCTGATTCTCTCAGATGAGGAGCAGATGGAGAAAAATGCCTATCTTCTCCCTTTTGTCATTTCCACGGACCCATTGACTTCCATGGCTGAGTGTAATCTGAATATCGGATCAAACTCTGGCATGCTGACATTTTTAACTCAGACCAGCGTTCTCCGAGGAAAAAATTTAACATGTTCACAGCCCCACAAGCTAACATTGGTCCGAGTGTGATCCAATGTTTTGTCGGATCACCCTCAGACCGGAAATGGGTCCAAACCCTTAGTAGTAATGATGTAAGTAATGGTAGTAGTAGAAGATGTAGTGATAGAAGTTGTGACAATTCAACCATCTGTAGGTTAGCATGAAGAGTGGAGAGAACAAAGCTTTTAAAAATTGACCGTAGGCTGCAAAAAGGGTTTGATTGTTGTCAAAAACCATGAACACACATAGGTCTGTATAGAAGCTGTATGCGAAAAATAATATTTAAATTAAAGGTATTTATAAAATGTATGTCTTTTCTATTTTATATGCACCAAAGTAATCCAAAAGTTCACATTTCCTGTACAAGTCCCATAAAGAATTAGACTATGGGTTCTTTTCCCTTGTGGTATTAGTGAAATCTCCCCACAGGGCAGGGCTGGAACTATAGCAGATTCAGCTTCTACAAAGTGATCACAGGGGTCCCAGGACACCGGGTAGGCAAGAAAAAATGTGTGCACATCATCGTCAGACCCTCATGCTGTGCCACATACTATGACACCCCCTCCCCTGATCATCACTGCCTGGTGATAAGAAGCAAGGAGAAGGCAGAATGGGTTCTGCCTTCTACAAGAGAGACCAGCAGTGATGAACAGAGGGCCACATCCAAAGTTTACAATGAGACCCTGTCCCTCAGAGATCAAGTTCTTTAATCAGTACCGGATTTTATCTCTGTGTTAATGGGGTTGAAAACACGCCACAAAAAAGTGCATATACCATTGGGGCGTCTCATGCTACAACTATGTGACCCATTATCAGTGAGACCCAAAGTTCCCTTTGGAATTGCGTGAGGACAACCTGTGCAGGTCTTTTATATCTGAAGGAACTAATCAAGACGAGGATAAAGAATTGACCCAAGAGCTATGGAAATGAGTGAAGGGGGCTCATTTTTATTTTTGCTAGGTACCCCATAAAATAAACTGATTTGAAGTCTATATGTTGTAGGACAGCCATATGTCATAGGACAACACTCTCTCTAAGAGCGCGGCCTACTTAGCAATATAGTACAGTGTTCCCACTAACAATAGTATTATTTATGTCTCCGCATCGCTACAGGTAAAATATCAATGAGTGAAGATGTTCCAATTTGAAGAGAAGCCAAAATAAGTATAGACGAAATTAAATTGGATAAGCGTAAAATGTGGAACAAACAGAACATTTTTTCCTATCAAACTAACCGAGTGGCATATGTTGGCAGTGGCACAGAACAAGTGCCAAGGTTGGGAGACTTCTCTATTGAATATTTCACAGAAGCTGAGCAATGTACACAGCGAGCAGGTAGTAGCACGCCACAAATTATGGATAAAAACATAAATACAGGACTGTCTGCACATAAGTGCCAACTGTGCTGAATGACAATCACAAGGTTGTCAACGAGAAGGGCAATAAATATAAGGCAACAGCAATAAAAGACAACTTTCAGCCCCTCAGTCCTTATGGTTGTCTAAAACTATCAAAAAAAATTGATGTGTGAGGAGCTATTGTTTAAAAGAAGGGCAATATAAATTAGGAAAATCATAACACAGCCTAAATAACAAAACAGTGAGATAAATAGTGCCTTATAGTGCACCACAAAATACTGCCATACAGTAACACCAAGTTTAGAAATGTATATTTGTGGTGGAGGTTGGTTCATAAAGTCCCCCAGGCAAATGCCCATTCAAGCTTTGCTATATTCCAGCCCTTCTAGGAGTATAGTTGTGTTTTGAGGAACAGCATTTTCCTTCATCATTCTTGTTGTTGGTTTTTTATCATTAGGGGGTTCAGGGGGGGAGTTTTTGAGGGTGAGGAGTAAAATGATATTCCCTTTAAGACAGGAGACCAATTAGGTAAAAAAGACCCTGTAGATCACTGCGACTGAGGACCACAGATCAACAACATCTTTAGATTTGCAATATCATTCTCAGTTGAACACAATACAGAACTTCTTGGTTCCATGTGAGCAACTAACATAGAAAAATAACACAAATCGAAAAAAAAAAATCACTTTATGGATCATTAAAAAAATGATATTAAAAAGTTACTGCATTCATAAATTTCTCGTACCTGATGCTTGTACCACTCTTCAACGTCTCGGCGGTTTTTCTCAATGACCGACTCATATTCTTTTCTAATATCAGCAATGATCTTGGATAAATCATTTCCTTTGGGGGCATCAACTTCCACATTGACTGATGAGCCTTGCTTTTGATCTTGAGCAAGTTTCATGTCCTTAAGCAATAACAAAAAAGAAAAATAAATGATTATTTCAGATCAAGTAGCCACTATGGAGCCTATGGGTCAAATGTTTTGACTATTGTCAGTGGTGACATCATGAAAGATTATAGATTATAATCCAAACTAAGACACTTGTATACAACGAAAACGTGGAATATAGTAAAGATATGATCGTCCTGTTAATTATTCCTTGCCTCCAGTGTTGAACTCATGGACCAGCGCACCAGAGGAGCTTCTTGTTGGCCCAGGCTGTCTCAATAATGAATCCTAAAAGGGTCCAGCAGAAGACAGCTCAAATTTTAGATGACTTCAGAGTCAATTATTTCCTTCTAGGGCAGTGGTGGGGAATATTTTTTCTGCCAAGTACTATTTGGATATTTATACCATCCTTTGGAGGCGTACAAATTGCGCTCTAACTCCGCCCCGAAAGTACGTCATGACACTAGCACAGGTGACTGTCAGGACGAAATCTTTCACTGTACGCGACTCAGCGTTCAGTAGTGAACAGGGCGTGTGCGTCCTCACATAGCAAAAAGAAATGAGTGGGTTGGTGGCGGCAAAATACAGCTGCCTGCTCAAGCACTGCGGTCCCCAGAAATCTGCTCGGGGCCGAATAATAGGTCATCGAGGGTAGTAAACGATCCACGGGCAGTGGGCCTGAGGTTCCACACCCCTGTTCAACGCTCTATTTTGAAAAAGTGATTCACAAATAACATTTCAGAACTTATTCATATGTGTTTGTGAAAAGATAGGCGTTAAGTGTTGACACGCTCTGTATACCTGGAAGGAAGATCCTCAGAATCCCCTTCTTCTGGTACCCAAGGAAGCCCAACCCATTGCTGCTTGGCTCTTCAAAGATCTCTAAACATTACAGCAATGGAGCAAGAGAGGCAATTTCCAAATTATGGGCCCCTCGTGAACATCTCTGTAATAATGCCTCCAACTATGATTCATTAGTTATAGGCAGTCTGTCGCTAATTTTTTTCTACCCCATGTAAGGATATAGAAATTAATTCCAGTGATGTATCACTTACTGGGCTGCTTCCAGCAGTTTTTATAAAATCACAGTTTTTTATCTACTGCAGATCTCTGAATTCTGAGCTCTGTATAACCCTGCCCACACCACTTTATTGACAGCTTTCTGTGTGTGCTGTGCATAGGCAGAAAGCTAGCAATCAGTGATGGGGGCGGGGTTGCACAGAGCTCATGACTATGGAGGACTACATGGCAGCAGGTTTAGTGGTCCTCTAGTAATAGTCTCCTAGTAATAAAACAGTGATTTTATTAAAACTACTGCAAGCTGAAATCAGGGTCTCTGTCTCTATATTATGATGCTCTCAGATTAGGTGACAAAAACCTGAATATAGACTCCCTTTGAAGTGCTTGGGTTCTTATATGTGATCTTTTACTCTCTTTCAGGCTTCAAGTCCAAGCTGCACCCCCATAGTTATGTCCCTGATGGATAGACATTCCTTGCTACAATTCACAGTTGACAAAGCGTACACACTTCTACTGGGCGTACAATTGACCCACAGGTCTTCAATACGTAATTGACCCATTGTTGGTTTTTAACCACTACTGTTAGACTATTGGATAGAAACCAGACTCATACACAACTGTGGTATCACAAATACGTCCTCTATTCAGCCATGTTGTCTTCTGAATTGTTCACTTTCTTTTGTCCATTCAAGTTTATATAGATCCTATTCATAGGAACATTGCCTTATTCTTATTCTTCCTTTATTAAAATCTTTTTATTGTGTCCACACCTTGGCAATAGCAACACATCAGTACAAAAAGAACACAGACGAGAGAGAGAAAATACCTCCCCATGGCTTTTCCTCATGTAGATCAGCTCCTTTCTCATTCCTTCAACTTCCATCTCTAGGTCTGTTCTGACAATAGTGAGATTATCCATCACCTTGCGAAGTCCTTCCAAGTCCACCTCTAAGGCTGCACGAAATGCTTTTTCTGTGTCGTACCTGCAACCACAAAATAAAAAAAATATATTCAATGTGAGGTCTTGAAAACCCTAAAGAGGTTATAACAAATGATGAAAAGGTTCTTCTTGTTATTTCCATGAATAATGTCAGTATTTGTCACTGGCTCTGTCTGGTATTGTAATACTGTCTCTTGAGTGAGTCTGAGGTGCAATACCTGACCCAACCTGTATACAAAAATGCCATTATTTCTGGAACAAAACATAATTTTTCCCATCCCAATAGTACCCCACAATTGCCCTTCTCTCAGTACCCCACAATGTGATTGCCAGTTGTTGATGAGTATTATGGGTCCTAGCGAAAAATGCTAAGGCCGGCTATATTAGTACAGGGCTCACTACGAGAGCCCTACAATCAAACAATCACATGTTCAAGTTCTTTCTCTGAACTAAAAATACACTTAAAACTCATTTAAAGTCAAAACTAATATAATAACACTAAAACTAATGCTAAAACTTATAAAAAAAATGCACAAAATGTAAACTCTCAAATCAACTGCTTTCCCCATTTATTACGTAAAAAAAAATCTAATCTATTAAAGAAAAATATACATTTTTGGAATTGTCACATCTGTAGTAGACTACAATAATAAAATATTAACACTTTTTTTAAGTAAAAATACCAGAATCATTACTTTTTGGTCAAATATGGATTAAAAAGTAATCAAAAAGTTTTATGTTAGCGTAAATGTAACAAAAGTAAAGTACACATAACCCCTAAAGATAAAGCCCTACTGAGCTTCATTGAGGGTAAAATATTAAATTAATGAGTCTCAAAATATGGTGACACAAAATTTATTAACTGTATTAAAGCATAAGAAATATATATATATACGTAGACTTGTTATTGTAAGTTGTAATCATACTGACCATTTTTCTATTTCACGCCACAATGTTTTTTACATCCTTTAGTACATTATTGATGGAATGGAATAATCGCTTCACTGAATTCTGGCCAAGTCAGTAATCTGTGACCACTAGTCAGGAGGCCTCTTCTTCTGATTAGCCACATTGCACCAAGCCGGCTAATCAGAAGAAGAGGCCTCCCGAATAGTGGCTGATTGTCCAGAGTCCTACGGATCGATTCTCCCTTCTCTATTAATATGGTAAATGACATGGTGCCTTTAAAATTACAAATGTCTCATAAAAAAATCAAATCAGCATTAAACTATGTTGATAGAAAAATAAAAAAGTTAGCAATCTTGGAAAGTCTGGATGAAAAATGAAAGTTTAAAAAAAATGTCTGTGTCCAGAAGGAGTTAATGAAAGTTAATCACTTCTTGTTATTCAAATTAATCATAACAACAAACTTAATTACTATATTTCTTGGGAAACATATTTTGAAGGTTACTGTACACCCTGGGTGAGATCATTTATTAGTATAATGCCACATTCGAAACCTTGGTGTAACATTTCACATGTAGGAATTTGGCAGAATTACAAGGTGTTCTCCAAAGTAAAAGTTTATGTGACCTTATCAGTAATAATTATCTACAAACCATTCCATCTAATACACATGTAGTTTGAAAAAAATTGGTAGCGGCCTTTTAACAAATGGATTGACAAGCAATGAATCTGTTTGTTTTCCTGTCTATCAATATATGAGCAGGATTATTCTATATGTCAATGAGAAGTCATTTTAATTTAAGATATGTATGTAATTAATTGCCAAATCAAAACACTGAAGCTTTTTCTACAGTTATTGTTGAAGAGCACCATACCCCTTACATTTTATGAGCGTATTTGACTAGATGTGTCCACATATACATTATTATTGGAAAAACAATTGGATTAATGGGCAATGACATGGAAATAATAAGACAGTAAGATGACGTTTCACCCACAGGCCTCAGGGAGTTTAGTTTGGTTTCCAGTCATGTGATGTCAATGTGTTTTCAAAAACTTAAAACTAGGATGGAACATTAATTATCTAAATCTGCAAACCAATATTTTTATATTGGCTAACATTACAATGGAGATATCATTAAATAACAGTAAAAAAAAAATAAACTGACTATACATTTTCCATATTGCATTACCAGTGATTGGTTCAAAAGAAAACCGTACAAACTTGATTTAAGTCATACACCCAGTCAGAAGGCTTTTAGCACAATGTTGCTGACATGAATAGGACAGTAAAATATGTATGTAATATACTGCAGTGTATACAATACATTTACAGTATCTGTTTAAAAGTACTGTGACCAGATGGCACTGTTGTGATTACTGTGTTTACTAGTAAACGGCTTTAAAAGATGTTTGTTATTACAACATGTGGATTATTACCACTAATTAAGACTTGAAGTGGACTGGATATTATAAGGGTGTTACCTTGTTCTACTGGTTGTCTTGGGTTTGCTCATCTTTATCAAACTTTGCATTATAAGAGTGTCTATGTTTGTACATGTAACAAGATTCTGTACAGTATATAAGTCGTTTATATGACATTTTTAGATCTAAAAATCTTAAATCTGAGGTGTGAGATTATAGATTTTACATATTCAGCATTAGATAGTAGACCAGGGTTGATTAGACCCATAAAAGTAGCAGAGGATCCTTCAGTCAGCCCAAACTCTGACTATGTGAGCTCCAAAGGACCATTTGGAGCTGACTTTGAAGCCAATCATTTGCTCTTAGGTTCTAGTTTTTATAGATTAAATCACAAATAACCAAAATTTGGGATCCTTCCCATTTGCAAGACATTGCAAGAGGGTCCACACTGTGTTCTGGTAGGATAATGTATAGGAATGATATAATATTCACAAAATCTAAATGATGGCCCAATAACCACATAAAAAACTTATTTACTCACTTGCGTTTGAAGTCATCGGAGGCGAGTTTTGCATTTTCCATCTGTAGTGTTAATTTGGCGCCATTTAAATGTCCATTGATAAGCTGTGGATAAATTAAAAACAAGACTATTACATTTCCTTGAAGTTTAATTTGTAATTACCTTGCCATGCACGTTCTATTAAACCAAACGTAAATCTCTATAGGGTTCTACGGTGGTGTACGTTCAATTCTGTGGAACTACATGGGGTTGAGGTTTTATTGACATCATGCAAAATCTATACTGTCGAGGTATTATGGCCATGTAAAAGTGGTCTTAATGTTTTATACATATGTGGGATTGCAGGTTGTGGGATGCAGTAACGGACAGGAGGCAGAGCAAGGGTTAACAACTTTAATAACAGGGGAATACTCCACGCAGGGAGGTAATGAGTTAAACAGGGGAATAAAACAGTATTATTGCAAAAGGATATGCAGAGTTCAAGCATAAAGGATCAGGTTGCTGTGGTTCCTGTGAAGCACTCATGTCAGGAGTATCTCAAACTGTAACTCATGCTGAAAACTCAATAGCGCCGGCAACGGCTGGTGCGGTGTCTTTTCCAGGAAGGTCCTGTGGGCGTCAGTAATCTGTCTTCTGGCCGCAGTGGTCGGTCTTCAGTACCTTCCACTGGGCCTAGTCCATATACTGCAGTGGCTGACAAGGGTACGGGCCCCAGTCCTGTACGAGCCCAACGTGGCTCTACAAATATACACTGGTGAAGTCAGCGAACGAGTGTCTGGGCAAATATTCGCTGGCAACGTCAGGGCGCAAGTGTCAGTCCCGTATGCAGTCCCTCTTATGTGGCACGTGTGCAGTACTCACAGACACTGAGCGTAAGGCACCTTTCTCTCTGGTAGTCCCTGGTACACTGCACCTTCTCTCTGTTTGCAGCGGGCGACGGCAGACGCTGACCTGCGTGACGCTGGTGCTCCCAAAACAGAGCACTCCTCTCTCTGGCTGCTGCAGCACACCTGGCCCTTCTCTGTGGTGTGGCTCGGCCAGCTCAGCTCTGCTCTGTTCTCGGCTCTGCTCCGTGTGCACGGCTCGGCTCTGCTCTGTGTGCATGACTCCTCTCTGTTCTGCAGCGGTCCCTCTGCTGGCGACAGGGGCTCCCTCTATGCGGCCTGTCACAGTGCTAGTACTCTGTGATGGGGGAAGGGGAAGTTCAGCGCGCCTCTCACCGCTCTGCGCGCTGCACTTTGTTGGCGCCAAAATGACCTACCGAGCGCGCTTCTGCCTTTTATCTCCCAGCAGCTGCACGCTTTTCTCCTGTCTCTCCCCGCCTCCCCGGGTCAAGAGGTTGATCCGGCTCACTAATTCTTCCCCCCGAAACAGGTGATGCAGCCTCAACAGTTCCGACCCCGGCAAGCAGGTACCCGCGATCTCCTCGCCCCCCTTACAAATAATTAAATATACATCACTGTATAATAGACAACTTAACCAACCATTTAAAGGGAACCTCTCAGGACCTCCATGCCCTCCAATCCAGCATAATTCAGCTATGTATGAGTAAACTCCCTCCGTAACCACCACTGTATAACGTAATTCAGCTAAATAAATGCTTTAAAAAAGCATTTATAACCTCCACTTTTCCTATGCTAATGAGGGCTTTGACTAGTCGATGAGCGTTAGTTCCTCTGACTAGTCATCCCTCTTTCCATGATACCATAATTTGCACGAGCGGCCACACTGCCAGCTCACGCAAATCTGCGCATGCGTGCTGCCCATTTTGACAGCGTCACTGCACCTCTGTAGCCAGGTGTACGCCTCCCGACTTCAGAGGCGCACAGCGCATGACTAGAAGCCATTTTCTGAACTTAGGACTTGTGCTGTGCGCCTACAAAGCAGGGAAACATACACATGGCTGCAGAGGTGCAGTGATGGTGCCAGAATGAGTATCGCATGTGCGCAGATTTGCAAAAGCCCTGATGAGGCTGGCTCATGCAAATTATGTTATCATACCCACAGGGGCGTGATACCATGGAAAGAGGGCTGACTAGTCTGGGGAACTATTGCCCCATCGACCAGTCAAAGCCCTCATTAGCATAAGAAAAGTGAGGTTCTAAATGCTTTTTTAAAGCATTTATTTATCTAAATTATGTTATACAGGGCTGGTTAGAGAAGTAGTTAGTCATACATAAATAAAAGTTGCTGGATTGAAGGGCTTGGGAACCTGACAGGTTCCCCTTAAGGTGCATGTACATTGCATGATAAGCAGAAATTAACTTTCTTAAGGGCAGTCTTTTCCTGATATGGTGTGGTTAAAACAAGCTGCTGAACACCTGATGAAAAGAGCAAAATGCTTGTTTGTCAGGTGAGATGATCTCTTGGCTTGCTTAAAAAAAACAAAGCATTTTTGTGCGCCCATGGTAAGGGCAGTTAATCTCTCTAAACAGGGTATTAAATGACTGCAAATCAGTAAACATGAAAAAACACCCAGGATGTGCAAAGGGATCACCCAGTGAATGGGAAAAGACAACGAGACCAAAAG
>VIAB01005295.1:69140-90752 GCA_009801035.1 Oophaga pumilio | reverse complement strand
AGTGGCAGCAGCATACACCCATGGTCTCTGTGTCCCCCAATGAGAGCTCCGAGAAACAGATTTTACGGTATGTACCAAAATCCTGTTTTTCTGCTATTTTTCACTAGATGAATTAACGCCCACCACACGTCGCCCATAAAGCAATAACAGGAGCAGCAACTTACAGTCATCCTTGATGCAGAACTTCTGCCAGTTCACGGTTCTCTGGGATGCGATTTCAGCGCAGGCTTTTAGGTGCTCCATCTGAAACACAGGGCAGCGTTTAGACCTTGCCGCGTCAGTTCTGCATTACAGACCTAGAGGAACACGTGAGACTTTTCGCTTCTTACCAGATTGATTAACGTATCGTACTGCAGTGCAGATCCGGAGCTCGCCGTCACTACGCTGGCACGCAAGAAAATCCCGTGCTCCTCCAGCAACTTCTTGATACCCCGGACGTGGGAATCGAGTGTGTGAAGGTCGCGGAGCTGGCGGTATTTTTCCTTTGAACCGCAGATGAACAGAAGAAGTTTCCGCACTTGACGGCGCACGAATGGAGTCTGTTGAATCATCAGGTACTGAGCAAAAAGGAAAGAAATGAGCGTAAATCAGACATATGTAAGAGAAAAATAATGCACTGAATGTTTTTATCGGGATGCTGCGCCTTGATATACAAACCTCAGACAGGAAATAGAACCAAGAATGATCAAACACGGGCGGAGGAATGCGAGAATTGGTGTCAGCAATTTTTTTAATCTGGTAAGGTAGTCGGAGAACCATTTCTGTCAGCAGCTGAGTGTAGGCCTGGAAGACGTCTGCAGCATGACCCTGAGTGAACAAGCCAGAGTGGCATCAAATTCCTCCAAAAAAGTCTTCTGGCAGAAAGTAAAGTCAATCTCATGCTCCTTACCTTCACATACTGGCGGAGGAAGAAGGGGCTCATATCAGGCGGAGACGAGGTGGTGTGAGGCTTCAGGAGCTGGCTGGTAGCCACCGGCTCCTCGTCGCTCTGCTGGCCCTTCCAGTAGTCCAGAAGAGATTTCAGGACATGGAGGCAGTAATCCACGGCCCCCGAGCTTAGAAGAGCGGTCGCTGTTGCACTGGAAATCAGGGAGGACGACTAGGAAGAAAAAAAAAGAAAAAAAAAAAGGAGTGAAGGATTCATGCAAGTGACGACCCTTCCCCTCACCTGCTGGCTCTCTTTATTAGTAAGCCCGATGCGATGTAATGAGTGTCACACCGCAGCAATGACACCCGACCAGACAATAGACTGTCCGCAGGGCTCGCGTCTCTATATGCAACACCCCACATACCTCACAGATGGAGGATTTGGACCCAGACTTTGTCCTTGACATGAAGACGCTCAGCAGCCTCATGACCACCAGATGGACCTCGTTCAGGGGGGTGCGCTCGTTTTTCTTAGAGACATCCTAGATAGTATGAAGACAGGAACGTTACAAATATCAGTCCAGAATCACATCGTATCCATCCACCTGAGCATTCATCAGTTACCTTTTTATCTAACCCCAGTTCTGCAATGAGCTGGGCTAAGAGGTTATCTAAGGCTCCTTTATCCTTCTCGTCTTCTCCATCCAGGTCGGCAGTGAGCATCAGCACCACCTAGAGGAGAAAAGCCACGCCGATTGTTAAGATACACCAAGACGAGCCACCAGAGAGGATGCCACTAGACGATCAGTGATTTGTACCTGCATGTAGGGAATGGCCCGGACTCCTCCAACATTACGGAGGCCTGGCATGGACTGAAGGAGGCGCTCCAGAAGCATTAAACGCACCATGTGGAGTCTAATGGAGGAACACATGAATGCATTCAGCGTAGGGCGTGATTACAGATCGCCGGCTATTCGCGGTATTGCACTATAAAGCCGTACAGACCTGTTGCTGGTATGTGCATCACCCTCTGTCTCTCCTTCGCCTTCCGAACCTTCACCTTCGTGCTGTCCAGTTGCAGTGCTGATGGCTCCGGTGCTAGAACTTATACTGCCCGGTCCTGTGGGGTGACCCTCGACTGCAGTGTCCCCGTATGCACTGCTCCGACCCGATACTGGAAGAGAAGAGACACGTATGATTATTGGAAAGATCGTGATCGAACGACGACTGGGTGAAATACAAAAGACACAAAAAACACAGATTACATCACAACGACAGTGGGAGACTGAGTGCACCTAACCCCCCCCCACACCACCCCCCGGTAAATGCCAGGGATACAGACGAACATTGCCTCCCTCACACGGCTTCCGAATCGGGGGTTGAACGGCATTACCCTCGTATCGTGCCGCGCTATAACCTTCTCGTCAGTCCAACTCCTCATACTAAATGGGGACAGACGTACCACTATGCTCACCAGCCACCGAATCCACGGCACTGCCACCACTCTCTGAGCCCACGCTCCCTCCGTGGTCTGCTGGGGAGGTGCGCAGTGTGGAACCATCGGTTGCAGCCGTGCTGCCTTCATCATCCGATGCTGGAGCTATAAGCATGAGGAGAGCTGTTACAGGTAAAAACACAGTCTCTAACTACCGAGCCAGCGACCCACCAACACAACAAGCGACAGGGCAACTCTATTAGGGCAAAGCGGTGCGATTATCACAAGTGTCTGCTGGATTATCTGGAAGCAGAGTTTTTTTTATTTTTTTTTGCATGCAGCGTTATGTTTTGGTGCAGCTTGCATGCACTACCGTTACCTGATGCAGTGGTGTCTGACAAGGTCCCAGCATCTAGCGATGAGGAGCTCGGTGCTTGTCCAGATAATCCTAGACTCTGCAGACCCAGTGCGCTGCTGCTGCTTCCTGACGTGTCAGAGAGGACGGTCAGCGTGTGGTCGGCAGACCCGGAGTTATCCCGGAATGACAGATGGCAGTAATGGCTAACCTACCCTGCTGATCTTGCTGCAGACTCAGAGCGATGGCCAACTCCACCATGGTCTCATCATCAGCATCCGGTGGAATGTCCAGCATTGGGGGGAATCCCTCGGCTCCAGCCAGGAGAGCCTCTAAAGGTGATGGGTTGCCATTGTTGACGCTGTCAGCGCTCTCCAGAACCATGGACTCGGACTGATAAAATAAAAGGCAATAGTGTTTAGTTTATCCTATCAAACTATGTAAAGTGGTGAAAAGTAAAGTTACAAGAGACGCTCAGTCAGTACACACAATTCTCACCACCATCTCAAAGTCTCCATGGTCAACCTCGTTCTGCTCTTGGCTCTGCTGTCGGATGTGTTCTCCATTTGCCAACACTGAAGTCTGGATCTTGTCTTCTGCTTCGTCATCATCGTCGTCGTCCTTGTCCCCTGTGCCAGAAACACAGATGATCAAAAAAAACCTCATCCGCTAGCACTCAACTAAACAACATGGCTGCCTGCATGTGACACCACTATAACCACCACAATGAAAGGAGACCCTTCCTAGCCAAGGGTGATAGAAACCCAAGTGCTCACGGTTAAAGAGGTCCTTGTATGGCGGAGGCATCCTAATGACAGCCACACCTGAAGGAAACCAAGCTCTCCAACCTAGAGGGAATTGAAATGATGATGTACGGGTGTCCGGCGAGAAGCTCCAGTCTTTGGGGGTAAAAAGGAGGAGGTGGGTATCTCAGCCGGAATAACACGGACGCCATGTCAGGGATAAAACTCGCTGCTGTGACACCGAGAGGGTTCAATAGAGTCACACATCACAAGAAGGGAACCTGGTTTAGGACTCGACGGGTCGTGATGTAGCTTGCAGGCTGTCGGTATAAGGCCGCTCTTACCCATTGGCGTGTTGCTGCGTGGCGAGGACGGAAGAGTCACATGGCGGCGTTTATTCCGAGGACGGAGCACCCGAATTAAAGCTTGTTTGCAGGAGAAGCTTACAGATGGATCCTAGAAATAGAGCAAGAAAATGAGGACCTGATGCACTTGGGGTTATAGGGTGCTCATAGGGGAGGCGAGCTGTGGAGAGGTCGCTGCACTCACTTCTATGGGAGCTGGAAAACTCGCAGACCTGGATTTGATTTGCAATTTTTAGTAGCTCCCACATGAACATGAGAGGCCTCTACACTCGCAGCGACATGCACGTGACCCTTCTTGCAAAAAAAAAAAAGCAATCACCAAAAAAAATGAGCTTTTCTCAACCTCCTAGGCTCAGCACTGCCTCTGCTTCGTTTTCCGCAGTGGTGAAGTCACATTGACAGCGCTGCAGCCAATCACCAACAATGCAGCTCCTATTGACGTGGATGGCATGCGTTGCAGCAGTGATGTCACCGCTGGTGCTTAACAGGAGAGCCCGGGGGCAGAGGTGGCAAGAGATAGGTGGTGGTGGGGGGTTTGCAGCAGCAGAAAAAGAGATAGGGAAAGAGCTGCAGTGGCGAAAAGAGACGGGGAGAGGGCTGCAGCAGCAAAGAGAGAGATGGGGGGGTTGGGGAGGATGTGGCAGCAAATATTTTTCTACAGATAAGTCCCAACCCCCCCCCCCACTCCGCCATCCATTAGCTCCTTGGAGTGAGCGCTCACCGGGCACAAAAGCATTTGCATGTAGATTTTAGAGGCCAGGTTAATGCAGTCTAGTTCACATGTGCAGTATCCGTGTATGATGTCCACTAAGGCATTGACTGTCGCTTCCACGTGGGTAAGACCTACAGAAAACAGAACAGGATTGATATATGGACACTTGCTGAAGACCAATGTCACAAGGAACGAGACCCATGAGCCACACACCTGGCAGACAAGCCGGGGCCAGGAAGGCATTCTTGGGTTTGGATGCATGTAGTTTCCAGAACTGGCTGACCAGTTGTGCAATGAATGCGTACCCATCTTCTCCTTCGCCGGTCTTCACGACATCTTTACCTTCATCAATATCTAACAAAGATTTTTTTATGTATTTTCCAAAGTAAGTCAGTTTGTCTGTGACCTACAGACATCAGCCGTGCACTCACCGGTCTCTGCAGAAAGCAACTTGGAATCTGTGTAGTGAACGAGGTTGTTTGGGCGCATGATGGCGATGGAGCGGGCGGTGATCACCAGTCTCTGGAATACTTCTGGGTCCAAGTCCTTTCCATCGTGCGTGCAGGAGTTCAGACACTGTACGGCGTGGCTCAGTAGAGCTTGATCCTGCACAGGAGGGACCACATCGTCATGAAACCAGTACTGAGTGTAGCGCTGCAGCATCCCCCATAAATTTAGGTCTTTACCTTGTGGTTGTGGTATGCAGAACGGCTCGTGTGCAGACTGGCCAGCAGACTCTTGGTCTGGAGCTGGACGCTGGATGGCGTGGGCATGGAGAGCAGGACAGTCGCCAGCTCCAGAGCAGACACTTTGTTCTTCTCCTAAGCCACATAATCAGAATAATTAGTGTGCGAATGATGGAAGGCAAATAAAAGCCAAGAACAAGCACCTACCTTCTCCGGCAATGGTCCGAAGGCAAAACAGCTTTCCAAAGCTTCGAGTGAACTTCCCACCAACCTGTACAGAGAACAAGACGCAGCATGTCAGACTTCTCTAGATTGGCAGCTCTGCCGTATCTGAAGCTTCTACGCTTTACAGCCTAAGACAAGGAGTACGGCTTCGTTGTGTTAAGGCTTATCAGGTAAAAAAAAGTCAGAAATCACATAGGTGAAGGGTTAATGCAAGAAAAGGTGCCTGGGTGCAAGCCAAGCCGCTCAAAGCCACAGGCCTGTGCCAACATCAGACTGCGTTTTGTGGTGTCCAGTGTCGTACCGGTGGTTTCATAGGAGCTTTTACTTTATGATTGACCTTTTTGATCCTAAACTGGTCATGCCCAAAGCTCCGCAGTCATTATCCAGTCATACACCATCTACAATGGCTGGTGGGACTCACCGACAACCACTGAGTTACCCAGACACCGCCATGCACTCGGGGCCAAAAACTCAAACAAGCGCAGGAGGTACACCAGCGGGGATGGTGCGCACACTCACTCGTGCAGAGTAAGGAAGACGTACTAACCGGTCCAAGATCGTTAAAGGTTCAGGGTCAGAACTTTTGAGGAGCAAAGAAAAAAAAAACAACAAAAATAAAAACATGTGAAGCCGAGAGAGAAAATGGGGCCCAAACTCAGGAGGAACCCCAGAATGTGAACACATGATTAGCCGGTGTCGACCCTGCTCACGGGAAATATCAGATGTGCCGGCCGAAGCGCTGCTCACCTTTCAATGACGGTGCCGTTACAGGAGGGCGGTGCAGCTGTCTCGCCGTCTGTGGATCCATTGCTTTGATTCAGGTTTGGGGGGCAAACGCTGCTTACTGAGGCAGAGGGGAACTCCTCGGGGGGCTCATCCGGCCAGCCGAACTGTTCCTTTGTTTTTCCATATATTTTAATGGCATCAATCATGGTGACCCCGGCTGGGTCCACAGAGGCCCCGACTGAAAGAAGCAAAACCAAGGAAATAAAGGCCACAATATTAAAAAACTAGCAAATGAGGATTCAGGTCTTTCAACCAGTCCCTAAGGATTGCAGCGGCAAGCCCCCCCAACATGTAGTAAGCACTACAAAGCAAATGTAAGGGCCCCGTCTCACATAGCGAGATCGCTGCTGAGTCACAAGTTTTGTGACGCAACAGCGATCTCGCTATGTCTGACACGTACCAGCGATCAGGCCCCTGCTGTGAATCGCTGTTCATGTCCGAAATGCCTGGACTTTTTTTTTGACCGCTGGTCTCCCGCTGGCCAGCACGCATCGCTGCGTGTGGCAGGCAGGAGACCAGCGATTAGCTGGTAACCAAGGTACACATCGGGTTTCCAGGCGCAGGGCTGTGCCTGGAAACCCGATGTGTACGTTGGATACCAGCGCGCAGCTGCAGGGGAGCTAATAACCAAGGTACACATCGGGTTTCCAGGCACCGCGCAGCGCCTGGAAACCTGATGTGTACCTTGGTTACCAGCTCCCTACATCAGCGGGCTGGTATCCAACGTACACTGCGGGTTACTAAGCGACGTTACCCGCAGTGTCGCTGTCCTGATCGCTGCCTGTTTGGCAGCTCAGCAGCGATCATGTAGCGACACACCAGCGATCCTGACAAGTTCATACTGTTGTCGTCGGGATCGCTGGTGCGTCGCTATGTGAGACGGGGCCCTAAGAGGGGCTTCTCATCAAAGGTTAAGCTTGGTCATTTTTAAAGGGGTTTTAAGCCACTGCTCCAAGCTTTTATTTAATGCTTAAATCACCCTCCCAGGGTCCAGTCTCCACCGCTGCTCCAGATATCTTATCTACAGCACTGCAGCTTATCAGTGAGCTCACCAGCTGTGAATGGCTCCAGACGGGCAGAGCTAACCGTTTGGCTGCAGCTCTGTAAATGTGACAATATCTACACTGGGAGACTCGGCGCTGACACAGGGATCCCCAAAAACCACACGTCTATTACAGGGGGGGCAGAAAGCACTTACTGAATATGGAGAGTTTCTTATCAGCTTGTAACGCTTCCTCTCGGGTAAACGGAAAGTCGAACCATCGCGCTCGGCTGAGATTGAGCTGCATTGTGCGACCAAACATCTCGATGTAAGAAGGTGCCCGCTCGATGGCCTGGGTGCCGATCTGAAGCCGTATCCCCGTCATCACCATGGTGCTGTTGTTATTGGTGACTTCCACAGTAAATCCTCCGGGCTGTCAGAGAGGACAATCAATTAGCTGTGCGGCTGTTGATGTGACCCAGGCGCCGTGTTTTGCTCTGCGTACCTTCGTGTTGGCCACGTACATCCCGGTAGAGTTCAGGCGATGCTTTATCTGCTGGGCGTTGTATAACTGGAGCAGGTCGTTCCCACCAAACTCTACGTCAGTAAGCTGCTGGTTGTGCTCAAAGAAATCGATGGGAAAGGTGACTTGACTCGACGTCCGTGTCACTTCAGAAAGAGAAATCACTGCATTACCCTTAAAGATCTGCCGCAGCAGACACATGCTGTCATCCGGAGGGTGCATTAATTGCTACTCACTGACGGCTGCCGGCTTGCGTTTCCGCACAGGTTTCATGATGCTGATGCTGCTGCTTGGCTGCAAAGATGGCTGGAGCCAGTATGACGTGTTCTCCACATTGGCCATGTAAATACGCAAGCTGCCATCCTCACACAGAAGAATCATGGTCGTCCTCTGCTGGTCATTGCTGGCCGTGTGCCGGATGGCTACCATGTCCTGAATCTACAATGAGAACACAGGAAAGACTTTACAGCACGGAAGATACCTTGTGCACGGCGTCCTATCTGCTTTATACTTACCTTGGCTTTTGCTGGCAGCGTCTTTATCTCCTGGATGAGGAAACTGTCGGGTTTGACCATGACCACCAGTGGGACCCCTGTGGTCTGCTGAACACAACACACTAGACCGGGGTGGTTCATGACTTCGGACCACTGGCAAAGTGCGGGGGAGGTCTTGCTTCCACCATTGGAACTGTATAATGAAATGTGGAAAGAAAAATAGTTAAAGCTTTTGAGTTATCAGTAGCACCAAATTCTGCACAAATGACGACTGACAATGGGTCATGTGCACATTTCTGACAACTGATGACAGAGACTCCGCACAGATGAGGGGCATAGAGTCATCTCACCTCTTTATATTGATGGGGAAGAGCAAGACTATCTCCAGCAAAGATCGGTTTATGGTGGCGGCAAAGGACTTCCCTTGGCAATAACTGAAGAATAGCATCTGGAGTACGTGTGAATAATACACAGACACGCCGCCACCAGCGACCTGACCGTTACTATCCTGTAACAGATGGAAAAGCAGAACAGTCAGAAATGGATGCTTTCTAAGAAACATTTAGGTTTGAATACTAATCACCGCAACTCTCAAACCTTCAGATCTTCGTGAGAAACTTCCAGAACATTGGTGACATAAAACGGGCCGTGCACAGCACTGCTGGACTCCTCCATAAGCTGAGTGTACACGTAGCCAGCAGAAGACATGATCACGATGATGTTCTTCCCTTCTTCATTGAACAGGAAGGTGACGTCTCGGATCTTTGAGCTTGGCAGCAAGAAGTAGAAGGTCGGGCTGAGAGCGTCTGATGACAGATCGTAGACCTGGAAGATAAATGGCCGCAGTCACAACTTTCATTACTAGATCCTCCGCACGGCACGGACACGTTTTATACGCTGTCCGAATGGTTTTACCAACCTTAACAAAGTCGGCAGTGACGATGGCCAGCTCGGTCTGGGAGCCAGGCAGCCAGACTGCTTTAATGATGAAGTTGCCGGTGGCGAGTTGGGGATGAAGGACCAAGTGATCTGAAACTGACCCCGAGCCGCTAAACGTCAGCACGTGACAGTCCTAGGAGGTCGGAAGAAACAAAACGATAGATAAGGACCTAAAACTTGTGTCGAATTACTCTAAAAAAAAAAAAAAGGATCAGCTCAAGAAAACCAACCTTCAGTCCGCACACAGCCAGGTAATCCTCTTTGCATGGATTGCCAGTGAGGCTGAGGACGGTGAACGGGACCGGAGCCGAGGCCAAACGTGTCAGGGTGAGCTTCCTCTTGCTGGAGTCTGCCTGTTTCAGCAGCGCTGAAAGCTGCAATACTGTAATCTGAGGCAAGAAACAGTAATAAGTCTATGAAAGTCTCTAAAGAAGAAGGAAACGATCACAAGGCAATGAATGGCTTCACATTTATAGCAAATACGCCCAACAATCACACACGAAAGTCAGTCGCCCTAGCCCCATAGAGACAGCAGGAGGCCACTACATCAACAATGACTTCTTAGAAGTAACTGCCAGAATGTATCAGGCCACTTAGTTACAAAACATTAGCACTACGCTCACCTTTCCTTTCTCGTGACTGACGGCTAAGTGTTGCCTCCTGCCATGAGGAGAGGACAGGACGCACATGGCAACCCTGCGCAATACATGAGCGCTGATCAGCTGTCGGATGGTCTGGCCCTGATCGCCGCTGTAATTCATCCTCACGTTCTCGAACGCTCCTTCCTGCGATCCCAAAGTCGGGACCTGAAAGTCACAAATATTACGGGTCCGTCCACCTCTCTATGGGTCGCTGGTCATCCATTTCTGTGTTCCTCACCATCAGCTGGTCGGTCATTTCCACGCTTTTCTCCACAGTGTGCAGCTGGTCCAGAGCTTGCTGAGCACGACTACTACTCCCAACGGCAGAAGCCTGCTGGAAGTTATTCCGTACGGGGCTCATCAGGAAATTCAACATATCCAAAATCAATGGTGCAAACGAAACATTGGTCTGCAAGAAAGAGAATTTCATAGAGGACCAAGCAGTAAATGTGAGTGAGAAATTGAACGGCACCCCAATCCACCAGGCAGCACCCGTCATGCCATGCGGCACACACCTGGCACAGCAGCTCCTCGCGGCAACCCTCGATGTTACGGCACAAGCTGCTCCTCTTTGGCTTCTCGTCATCTCCTTTGCCGTCACTGATGGTCACTTTTCCTTTGTCTGTGAGGGCAGAGCCGGGGTGTCGGATGGCGCTTTCTGGCAGACGAGGTTCGCTCTGGAAGGCCGATTCTTTCATAGTGGATCCCATACCGCTGCTAGGGGTTCTTTTAACCAAAGCCTAAGGGAATAAGTAGTGGTTAGTTTTATGTGAATGGCACCTTGACTGCGTGGTGGATGGTAGAGACGACAACCCACCATACAGCTGCCATCTTCCTTGGCTCCACAGTCACAGAAAAACGAACCATACTTTGCGTAGGAAATTTCGTGGTCTTTGTGGCAGACCTTGGCGCAGACTGTGCACACTCCGACCCCATCCACCATCTTACAGGTGTGACAGTGATACCTGTGAAGGGCGTAACCTGCATTAATACAGCGGCTGACGACAAATGTAATGTGCGTGCATCTCACGGTCACCATACATTTTTCATCTACTTCACGGATAAAAGTGCGCCGGTAATATCAGACTCACCAGTGCTGATTCATGAATTCTTTCTGGGTGATTGTGAATGTACAGAGCTTGTTACAGAGCGAGTCTTCATCCTACAATGAAGATATACATCCATGTGTCACAAGAATCGCATCAGCAGATTGCAGCTTCTTACTAACAGAATGGGTGGACCTCACTAAAGGGCTTCTCCGATCAATTGGGACATATTTCTGGGTGCAGCCACAAGGCTGACGCCGTAAAATACAGCACACTAGTCTGCTCCACCGCTGCCACCCCGATGGTCTCTACAGAGATGGGAGGGGCAACGACAAACCACCAGTGACCAGACTGCTGATTAGCGTCAACTCTATGAACACACCACCTCCTCACCTCGCCCCCTGTCTGTTAGTGTTCCTCAAGGCTCAGTCTTAGGACCCCTACTCTTCTCCATCTACACCTTCGGCCTGGAACAGCTCATAGAATCCCACGGTTTGCAGTATCACCTCTACGCCGATGACACGCAGATCTACCTATCTGGACCTGACCTCACCTCCCTACTGACCAAAATCCCACAGTGTCTGTCTGCTATCTCAGCCTTCTTTTCTGCTCGCTTTCTCAAACTGAACATGGACAAAACAGAATTCATCATCTTTCCCCCACCTCATTCTTCCCCTCCACCAGACCTATCCATCTATGTCAATGGCTGCTCGCTTTCCCCAGTCCTGCATGCTCGGTGCCTTGGTGTGATCCTCAACTCTGCCCTCTCTTTCAAACCACATATCCAAGCCCTCGCCACCTCCTGCCGCCTCAAAATCAAAAATATTACCCGGATCCGCTCATTCCTCAACCATGAAACCACAAAAACACTAGTGCATGCCCTTATCATCTCCCGCCTCGACTACTGCAACCTCCTACTGTCTGGCCTCCCCTCTAGCACCACTCCAGTCCATCCTACACTCTGCTGCCCGACTAATCCACCTGTCTCCTTGCTATTCCCCAGCCTCCCCCCTATGCCAGGCCCTTCACTGGCTTCTTATTGCCCAGAGGCTTCAGTTCAAAACCCTAACCATGACATACAAAGCCATCCACAACCTTTCTCCTCCATACATCTTTGACATGGTCTCCTGCTACCTACCCACACGCAACCTTCGATCCTCTCAAGATCTCCTTCTCGACTCCCCCATCTCTTCTTCCCACAACCGCATACAAAACTTCTCCCGGGCTTCCCCCATACTCTGGAACTCCCTGCCGCAAAACATCACTTTCACCAACAACGGAAACCTTCAAGAAGAACCTGAAGACCCACCTGTTCCGACAAGCCTACAATGATCCTCAGTCTACTGAACCATCGCAAGACCAGCTCTACCCTTTCCTAGTGTATCCTCACCCATCCCTGTAGACTGTGAGCCCTCGCGGGCAGGGTCCTCTCTCCTTCTGTACTTGTGTGTCCCTTGTCTAGCACGTTTATTGTACCTGTCTATATTTTCCCTTTTCATATGTAAAGCGCCATGGAACAAATGGCGCTATATAAATGTGTAATAATAATAATAATAATAACACCCCAGTCCATCAAGGGTCACAGCGGTCAGGTCATTGGCGTCATCATATGCGCCTCAGCAGCACTGGAGCGGAGTGCAGGACTGTGCTGCAGAGCCTTATTGCTTTAACCCCATGGCTTCCCCCAGGATGGTTTTGAACCTTTTTATAGTATTTATTTAGGTTTCTTGATGTATAAAGTATTGGACTAAAGTTGCAAAAAAACGCAGCCCCATTCATTCTCTAAGGGCTGCCATAAAGGGCCGCCTGCAGCCCCATAGGAAAGAATGATCGGGACGTGTGTGGCCACTTCATTTTAAGGGGAAAAAAGTTACCTCTACTGTGGATTGGTCAGACCTCCAGACATCACCTATTCACAGGGGTCTTACCGAGTCTTCGGCCTGGGAATCCTCTTCTTCCACAGCCAGCTCTTCCACCCAGTCTGAGTCCATCTCTATGGCTCGCTCTTCTCCATCCACGGGAAGATGGCAATGACCTTGCCCTGCTCCGTGACTCAACGCGTTGGTGACATCCGCCAGGTATGACACTATATGGCACGTGCACTCCAGAATAGTCACATGCTTAAGAACCAGAAAGGATGAAGAGTTACAGAGCGTTTTGCCTAATAAGTCACTAACGGTGCATGCCGACAGACGCCGTGGCGCTCACCTTTCCTTGCATCACATTGTTGTTCAGCTTTTCCACAACATTTTTCTGGGATAGATATTTCTTACTGGAAGAGACAGACAGTTCATTACTTGCTCAGCATTCGTGTCAGTCTTACAGTGCATAGAATTTTACTTACCATCTTGCCAGCCAGTCCATTGCCGCGCGGTGCAGCTGTAGGTGTCCAGCGCCCTGTCCAGAGCTGGCCAGAGTGGCCATCACCACCATGAGTTCAGGAAACCCAGAGCCGTCCCCATTAGCCAAGAGATCAGTAGCCATTGGGATGAGGGTGCTAAGCAGCACGGTGCACACACCTTCCCCAACTTGGCTGCAGGACACAAGAAAAGAGGGATTTTTGGTACTTACCGTAAAATCTCTTTCTTGGAGTCTTCATTGGGGACACAGTTACCATGGGTGTATGATGCTGTCACTAGGAGGCTGACACTATGCAAATAAGGAAAAAGGTAGCTCCTCCCCAGCAGTATACACCCCCCGGCAGGCACGAAGCAACTCAGTTGGTGCAAAAGCAGTAGTAGGAGACAAAATGGTATCAGAAACTCGACTTATGGGCCAACCCAAAGCCAACGGCCTAAGGGCCAACACGGTACCAATTTAAGGGAGGGTGCTGTGTCCCCCAATGAAGACTCCAAGAAAGAGATTTTACGGTAAGTACCAAAAATCCCTCCTTTATCGCTTCATTGGGGGACACAGTTACCATGGGACGTCCAAAAGCAGTCCCGAGGGTGGGTAAGTAGGAATAATAGAGAGACAAAGGGACTTAGGTTGGCGGTTGGGAAACCGCCGCCTGCAGTATCTATCTACCCAGGCCTGCGTCCGCAGAAGCGTGGGTATTTACCTTGTAGAATTTTGTGAAGGTGTGAAGGGAAGTCCAGGTTGCGGCTTTGCAGATCTGCGCAGCTGAAGCTTGGTGACGAACGGCCCAGTAGGCTCCCACAGCCCGGGTAGAGTGAGCCCTCACCCCAGGAGGGGACTGTTTGTCCTGGGTTCGGTATGCCTCCAGTATCGCCGAGCGAATCCAACGAGCGATGGTAGATTTCGAGGCTGGGAGTCCCTTGCGACGGCCTTCATAGATGACGAATAGGGAATCGGACTGTCGAAGGGGAACGCTTCTGGAGAGATAGGTTCGTATAGCCCTGACCAAGTCCAGCTTGTGGAGAGATTTCTCTAAGGGATGAGCTGGAGAAGGGCACAGTGAAGGAAGGACGATGTGGAAGGCCGAGACTACTTTCGGAAGGGACCGGCCGGAGGACCACTTTATCCTGATGCAGGATCAAAAAGGGGGGCGGCAGGACAATGCCGTCATCTCGGATACCCTTCCGAGAGAGGTGATGGCGACTAGGAAGGTTACCTTCCGCGAGAGAAGGAAGAAGGGGATTTGCTGGATCGGCTCAAAGGGCGAGCGCTGGAGGGAGCCCGGGACCAGATTGAGGTCCCAGGGGTCAATCGGAGGACGGTAAGGGGGTGCTAGGTAGACGACCCCCTGCAGGAAGGTCTTTACCTGAGACAAGGAGGCCAGGTCGCTCTGGAATAACACGGATAGGGCGGAGACCTGACCCTTTAACGAACTGAGGGAAAGGCCGGAGTCAAGGCCCGATAGCAGAAAACAGAGGACGGAGGGAAGGGCGAGGGTCATAGAGAATATGTTGAGTTCCTCGCACCAACGGGAAAAAGTCCTCCAACACCTGTGATAGATGCGGGAGGATGCCAGTTTTCTGGCTTTAATCATAGCTTGGACGACCTTGTATGAAAAGCCTGCGTTCCTGGAAGGGGGGGGCCCTGTGAAAGAAGGTCTGGGTGGGCTGGACGCCTCCAGGGAACGTCCGAGAGCATGTTTGCTAGCTCCGCATACCATGCTCGACGTGGCCAATCTGGTGCTATCATTAGGAGGGGAAACCCTTCCGCCTTTATCTTTTTTACGACTCGAGGGATCAGGGGGAGAGGCAGGAATAGGTAAGGCATCCGAAACTGGGACCACAGGATCACGAGTGCGTCGCAGCCGATTGCCTCTGGAGCTGGCAACATACTGGGGGACTTTGTGGTTTGTTCGGGAGGTCATTAGATCGGCGTCTGGGACGCCCCACCTTTGGCAAATTTGGTTGACAACGGCAGGGTGGAGTGACCACTCGCCGGCTACCAGTTCCTGACGATTCAGGAAGTCGGCTTCCCAGTTGTCCACACCTGGGATGTGTACGGCAGAGATGGCAGGAACGTGGCGTTCTGCCCAACGTAGGATCTTTGCTACCTCGGCCATGACTTGCTTGCTGCGAGTCCCGCCCTGATGATTAATTTAGGCCACGGCCGTGGCGTTGTCCGACTGAAGGCGGACTGGCGTGCCCGCGAGGAGGGGCTGCCAGTGGAAGAGGGCCAAGAAGATTGCCCTGATCTCCAAGAGATTTATGGGGAGGCGGGCTTCCTGTGCGTCCCAGCGCCCCTGTGCTGTGAGATGGCGGAAAACCGCACCCTAGCCTTGAAGGCTGGCGTCGGTGGTGATGACCTGCCACCGGAGGGGTAGGAAGGACTTCCAGCGCAGAATGAAGGAGGGGCGGGTCCACCAAGTGAGGGACTGTCTCCCCTTGAGTGGTAGGGTCACTGGGCGGTGTAGCGACGCTGTCCTCTTGTCCCAGGCTGACAAGAGAGCCAGCTGGAGGTGACGTGTGTGAAACTGTGTGTATGGCACTGCTTCCATGGAGGCGATCATCCTTCCCAGGACTCTGAGGCCGAAGCGAAGGGGGAGAGGGCCTGGTCGCTTTAGGGCCCTGATCCCCTGCCGGAGAGAGAACTTTTCTTTGGGGAGAAAAACTCGAGCACGAATGGTGTTGAGTTCCATGCCCAGAAAGAGGAGGCGCTGGGCCGGAATCAGGGTTGACTTTTCCGATTGATGAGCCAACCGAGGCGGGACAGTGTGTCCAGAGTGATTCGGAGGCTTTGGTTACAGTCCCGGCGGGACGGTCCCTTGACCAGGAGATCGTTGAGATAGGGGATTATGAGAATCCCCTTGGATCGAAGGATGGCCATGACCTTCGTGAAGACTCTGGGGGCGGAGGCTAGGAAGAACGGGAGACCTGTGAACTGATAATGGTGTTCCTGTATGGCAAAGCGGAGGAACTTTTGGTGGTGAACGCAGACAGGGATGTGTAGGTAAGCGTCCTGTATGTCCACAGAGCAAAGGAATTCCCCCGGCTCCATGGAGGTGATCACATAACGTAGGTACTCCATCTTGAAGTGGCGGATCCGAAGATGGCGATTAAGCTGTTTGAGGTCAAGGATCGGGCGGAGTGGGCCGTCTTTCTTGGAGACTACAAAGAGGTTTGAGTAGAGCCCGGAGAAGCGTTCGTGCCGAGGGACTGGGACGATCACTTCTGATTCTAGCAGGGAGGAGACGGCGCGGAGAAGCCCTGGTAGGTGAGACGGCTGTTTGGGAGGGGGAGAGGCGGAGAAGCGTCTCTTTGGGGGGGACGAAAGTTCTATTTTGTAGCCGGATGTGATGATCTCCCTTACCCGGGCGTCGTCGACCACTGACAACCAGGAGTTCCTGAACAGGAGCCTGCCTCCCACCCTGGAGGGTTCCCCGGGTGGGAGTGACCCGTCATTTAGGGGGGAATCTAGGATTGCGGGGGGGATTGGGGCAGAGAGGTACTCTTGCCGCCGGTGGCCTCATAGATGATCTGGTCCAGTTTAGATCAGAAGAGCCTAGAGCCCTGGAAGGGGAGGCTAGTCAGGGACTTTTTTGACGCTGGGTCTGCATTCCACGCTTTGAGCCAAAGGACCCGGCGAATTGTGAGGACATAGCGGTTTGCTCTTGCGGAGTAGGCAGCGGCATCCAGGGAGGCATTGAGGAGGTATTTGCCTGCGTGGGCGATTTGGTCCGCTAAATCTGAAAGGTCCTACGGGGGCGCCTCCGCGGTGATGCCCCGGCGGAGGGTCCTGGCCCACACCGATATCGCTTTCGCCACCCAGGTGTAGGCGAAGTTAGGGCAGAGTGAGGCGCCTGACGCCTCAAAGGCCGATTTTGTCCGGGCCTCAGTTTGTCTGTCTGTGGCTTCCTTGAGCGACGTGGCATCAGGGACGGACAGGACAGTTTGCGCGGCGGACAAGCGAGAGAGATAGGTGGGTCCAACTTAGGGGAATCAGACCAATTGGATACTAGGTCTGAGCTAAAAGGGGGCGTCGAGTCGTCTCCTTCCTGGGGATCGTTTCCCGGGATTATCCCAGTGACGGGCGGTAGTTGCCTCAAACTCCCTCTTTGATTTCGAGGGTCTGTACAATGCCCGAAATGAGACTACCTACCATGTCCTGCGTCCCTGAGGTCTGATCATCATCCGAGTCAGACCCTGACAGAGAAGCTACGTCTGACCCGACGTCCGCCTCCGAGGAGGGGGAACGGGTGGAGCGTGGTAAGCTGGAAGCTGCCGATGGCCTGGATGAACTGGATGCAGAACTGGAGCGAGTTCGCCTTCTGGTTCTTTTCCTTGGCCTGTCATGAGTGTCATGGTAGGGTGCAAGCGAATCGCCGTGGAGGGGGGCATTCGTAGCACTGGTGGTGGCAGTTAGCTGCAGCATACGTTCCAGGACCTGTACGAGGGACTGCGATATTTTTGTCAGGTTTGAGACTGACTGAGACATAGCAACAGCCCATTCCGGTGGGGTGGGTGTACTCTCCTCCTGGCATTAGTGGTTTCCTGCTGTGCAGACATGGTGGCAGGGCTGCAGGGCAAGCAGGTGGGGGACGGCTGGTCTGAAGCCCACTTTTTCTTGCAAAGGGCACAAGCGTAATGGGTTACTGTGGGGTTCTGACCGGAGGCAGTGGGATTGGGCATAGGTAGGGCCTGGGTGGTGATATTCAGCGGTAATACTGCTGAGGGGGGTAATACTGCTGAGGGGTATGCGGTGAGGATGGGGCTGGTAGAGTCTGTGTGGGTGCAGAATCTAACGGTGCCCCTGCTTACCAGTGCCTAGCGGTCGGTAGCGGCGGCCGTCTGGAGCAGGTAACTGTGTCCCGTGAGGATCGCTGGCAGCGGGAGCTGATGGCGCTTGTGGAGCCACGTGTTGTGTGATGGAGCGCTGTGTGCCTGTCGACCCCGCGCTGCAGCGCCAGGCGGGATTATGGCCTGAGAGAGGGCCCCTGCGATTGGTCCTGACTGCCGGAAGGTGGGCGTGACCGGATGTGAGCCAGGGAATGGAAGGGCTGCGCTCATAGGGCAGTTCGGCTTGTGGGCATGTGCAGCCAGTGGGCCGGGCGGAGCCAGCGCCGGCAGGGGGGGCATCCCGGCGCTGCAACCACTAGACAGGGGCGGTGATAAGGAGAGCCCGGCGAGGGGGCGTGCCCTGGTCAGGAGGCTGACGTCGGCTTCAACGTAAGCGATCCAGGGCGCTTCCGTTGGGGAAGGAGGGGGGAGGGCGGCCTGTGCCCGAGAGAATTCCTCCCCTAATGGCGGCGCCGCGCGCTCTTTGTGTCCAAAGGGCGCAAATTTTAAAGTGGGGGGGCGCATCTGTGACCGCTGTGTGGACCGGCCCTCTAGGTAACCGAAGGTAGCTGAGGGGGGAGGGGAATCCGCGGGATAACCGTTAGCGGCGGCGGTGTCTGGGCGACGTTGTGTGCTGCCCGGACCTATGAGGCACCCAGGGTGGCAGCGGGGACCGCGGGCACAGGTATGGGGCGCTTTGGGGGGGAGAAGGGATAGGTACCTTTGCTCCGTTGTCCCTTCTGTAGATGGGGATGCTTCAGGATCCCTCGTTGTGTGGAGAGGGTCCTGGTAGAAATCCTCCATCCCACACCGTCGCCGGACGGTGCAGAAGACGGCGTCGACCCCTGTGAAGGAAGGGGGAAAGGTCACCACTGGTGACCGTCGTCTTCCTCTTAGCCCTCTCCTAGGAGAGCGGTGAGGAGGGGAGAGGCAAGGACTAGCCACTCGGGGTCCTCTGAAGCACCCGTGAGGGTGACAGAGGACCAAGTCCTGCCAGCGGGTCCGGGAGTGGGCAGTGTGGATTATTCGCACGTTGCTCTCTCGGTCGCTAAAGTGTGGGTAAAAACAGGGTGAGTGATCTGCACCCTGTTACCCGAAGAGCTGTATCTGTAAAACAAAGGGAAAACGTTAATAACACAACACAAAACCTATAAAGGAAAAATCTGCGGATCTGGTGTTTGATTCAGGTCCGCCTCCTACAGACACTAAGCAAAAACTGAGTTGCTTCGTGCCTGCCGGGGGGTGTATACTGCTGGGGAGGAGCCACCTTTTTTCTTATTTGAATAGTGTCAGCCTCCTAGTGACAGCATCATACACCCATAGTAACTGTGTCCCCCAATGAAGTGATAAAGAAAACTCAATGAGTGGAAAAGACATCGGTCGGACGAAGCGAGGAATGAGGGACGCACCTGTTCTCCCGCACAATGTACGCTGTGAGCAGCTGCAGCAGCTGACGGTTTTCCTGGACTATCTCCGTCTGGTCGGAGTCCTTGGGAGGCGGCGTTGTCATACGGACAAGCCAAGACTGCAGCTGCAACGGCTCCACGCAGGCGAGTTGTGCTAAGGTGCCGCACAGACGCAGCAGACTGGGACTTGGATTCTTCTCGGCTGCAAAGTGAAAGCAATTATTAATCGACAGGCTGATCGGGATCGACAAATGTTTTCTTATCTACTATGTCTCACATGGAGGAGGCAGGGTGCAATAATTCTGGGGGATACAGTCATACTGATGAAAATGAAAGCTTCCACAGTTCAGCTTTGTGCATATTGATCCACAGTCCTGAGACCAATGTAAAGTTTCTAGACTGCATGAATAGGGCCATGTACGAGACCAAAAGGGCGTCCTTATGACCTGCACAGCACTGGTGATTGCAGACGCTGCCGTAACTTTTCTTTTCTGTATGGAGATTTACTGACCGTAAAACTCCTGCACAGAGACTATCTGAAATACTTACTATAGCTTACAAAGTAGTCCGATTGAGGACGTATATCCCCGTGACTACATACTGGCAAAGATAAGGGCAGGTCCAGAGGTGCACACCAAGAAATCCTCTTTGAGAAACCATGAAAGGCTCTTTCATGTGTCAGGAGGCTGATAGATCCCGCAATATTGCCTCCCTCACCCCGGCCATCGCCGGAGACCATATATATTTGCCTCCCGAGTCCCCACCCCTGCAATCACCAGAGATTATCAATATTTTCCTTCCATCAACCCAACCATCACCAGAGATGATCAATATTTGCTTTCCACCAAACCAGCCAACATCGGAGATCTTCAATATTTGCCTCCCATCAACCCGGCCATCACCGGAGACCATCAATATTTGCCTTCCCCCACCCCAGCCATCACCGGAGACCATCAATATTTGCCTCCCACCAACTCAGCCATCACCGGAGATTATCAATATCTGCCTCTCCCAACCCCGGCCATCACCAGAGACCATCAATATTTGCCTCTCCCCCACCCCTTACCAGAGAGAACATTACTTACTGAGCTGGAATAGTTTTGTGAACAACTTCAGGACTCTGTTGCAGAATTTGGCGGAGAGCGCCTCGTTTGCAGTCGCCATCATTATCTGTACCAGCTCTCCTCTATAAGAGAAGAACAGTTAGCTGTATACACCTCCGCTCCACTCTTCGTGTATGTCGGCGATATATCGGTACTTACCTCTCAGTGAAGAACTCCTCCATGGCTTTCCGAGCCATGCTACTCTCCAGCTGTTTCTCCAAGAACTGTAGACACTCCTCGAGGATGGACTCGTCCAGGCCACTAGAGAAGACGACGTGGTGAATGAGGACCAGGCTTATTACAAGACCTCAATCTCTTATAAGGACACTTACCTGGTGGGATCGGAGTGGTGAGCGAGGATGTTGTAACAACCAGTGATCAGCTTCTCATACAAACGGGACAAGAACTCATCAGACTCGGCAGGTCCGAGCACTCGCTCCAGCGACGTGCTGCACAGCTCAGCCACGCTCTCCGTGCAGCTCTCCAGCAGAAGAGGAAGCAGCGACTCGATTAGCTGCTGAGAATTCAGATCTTCAGGGCACCATCTAAATGGCAAAGATCCAGGGTAAAGATCCAGCAGCAGGATGAAACAAATGCACTTTGAGAACTGCAGAAGAACTTACACGATGAGGTCGCCCGTCAGCCGGACCAGCGACAGGAGAACGTGCTTCAGAGAAGCGGCCAGTGACAGGCTGGGGCTGCACAACGTGCCCAGGTGGGCGGCCTGCACTGCCCCGATGTAGCTTTCTGAAGGAATGGTATCATTGGCGAAGGCATTGCGCTACAACATAAGCCAGGACAGGGTTACTGCATCGCACCGCAAAATGTGCACAAATCCCACACATGGTATACAAGCCACTTACCCAGGAACCGATACTGGGGAACTCATTGGTGTGAATGTTGTTCCATGACTCACATAGGGTCTGCACAGAAGTAGGGAGGTTCTGGATCAAGATGGGGCCTGGGGAGAGATTAATCAGAAGTAAATGAAGTGTTTTAAGGGATATTCCCATCTTCATAAATGGCCGGTGCTGGCAAATAAAGGAATTCTGCAATTTACTGCTTATTACCGCTCTGTCTGTTACTCCTCACTGCTGGTGATATATCCCCAAAT